>CM057820.1:75880553-76018053 GCA_030067965.1 Latrodectus elegans | reverse complement strand
CGGAGAGTGTACAGACTTGGCGATTTATTGTTTTAGTTGGCTAATTAATTTTATTCCTCAGTAATAACATGTTGCCTGGGAAGTTAAAGGGCAAACAATTGTAGTCATTAATTAATTCCTTATTCAAAGGAAAGAGAATTATACAAGAAGTAAAGTTATTTGACAATAAGTTATATTGTTACTAAGCAAGGAAAAATTATTAAGCAAAGTTGGTTCACATTATGATGTAAAATTTGTTTCCCACCGAAAATAAAACTTTCTGAACGATAACAAATATTCTTATTCATTAAACTGGATTCCTTCATTCACGGTTTGACAAATATGACACTTGACTTAAAATCTGCCTTAGATCACACGTTCTTGATAGTGTATATGATCAGTATCTCATGATCTAATTTAAAATCATCAATTTAGGATCAATATTCTCATTCGGTATATCTTATTTAATATTCTTAATACCTGCTTGAAAAATCAAAAATGTTCTTGTAAAAACAAAATACCTCATAACATGAATGACGATTGTGCATAAAAGTTTACTATCTAAGTTACTTTATTAAAAAAATTTCTTCATCTATCAAAATGTTTCTTTTACCTTGACAATATATATATATATATATTTACGCATATGTTAATAAATATTCAGCCCGAAATTAAAAAAATTAGAAATGAATGACCAATAAAGATTCGGAGTCGTTATTTGTGATTTCACTCTTCTGATGAGGTTCTATTGGGTTTTGTGCACGTTTAAAGACCTCTGCTAGACAGAAGAACTATAAATTTTGTTAGTTATCTGCTTCTGAATGTTGTGGGCTTCTTTTATTTGCATTTCGTTTTGCTATTATTATTTCTTTGTTCTGCATTTTTCAATAAATTGTAGAGAAGATCCTACCTGTCCGCAGATACAAAGTGCAGAGGTGGCTTTACCAAACCTAAAGAAATATTGTGGGAATAGACCATGGTTTTTGATTATATATGTTTGAGGAAGGGACTTACGCAGCTTCTATCTGTTGAGACTGCTTGAAAGAGTTTGTGTGTGAACCTTCCTGTGCTGTTTGTCTCCCACGATTGCTGCCTCTTCTTGAGAACATTGTCTTTTATTTTTTTATTTTGTAAGATTATTAATTTTATTTTTGTAATGAGAAATACCAAGAAGAGCAGCCATATACTGCTATCTTTTTTATTAATGTGGTTTAGATCTTTTTTTATTTTCTTATTTTAGCCTTAATTCCTCAGTTTTGACTGATCACTGAACTTATTCTCAGGACAATCGGGAGGATTTTTAAGTTTTATGAATTGTAGGTGTAGAAGAAGGGATAGTTTATTGTACAGAATTATTACAAGGTAAGCAATTTGCTTAGCATGTTTGAATCTTTTCTGATTGAGCAAACATTTTTGTGTTAAATTTGAATGAGTGGTTCTTTTAGCCTAGAACCATGGATATTGATTTTGTTGTGGGAATTTTTCATTTTAACTTCTCACATATTGCAGAGAAAATGTGAAGCGAGACATTACAATTCCGTTTTAGTTCTTCGATTGCGCCACATACTACTAATAGTGTCTCATCTGAAAAATTTGTGTCTATTGCCCAATTTTATTTTAGAACATCATTATAGTAAATGTTCCGCAATGTGAGTCAACCAATCGGGCCTTGTTGGCAGCCTCATGTGTGGTTTATGCTAACTATCCCGGCATTTCCTATTGCTTGAACTATGTGTGATCTTATATGAAGCTGAAGATTTCATTGAACTATGTAGTCTTATAAAAGCTCTGTGAGATTCGGAGGTACTTTGCAGCTGATTAATGCTTTTTTTTAAGCCAGGCCACCAGAGTGAACAAAAGTCTTTTTCTACACTCATGTCCATAAATTAAGGGTAATTCAGAATCACACAGAAATTGAAATCTAAAATAAAAATTCGACCAGAAGAATTATCACACACTTTTTGAAGAATAATATGCAAATTACAAGAATCTACCAAATTACCCCAATAATATGTTACAATGACGAGAGTGTAAGAGATAAGGAATGGTTGCAAAGAAGTAAAATTTTTCACAAGTGCTTTAAAAGAGTGCAATAACCGCATACTTATGGCGTAAAGGAAGCATTTGGGTGATGTTTTATAAAAGAGAATTATCGGTCGCCTGGAATGTGGATGTTACCAGCTGGAAGTATCCGAGGAACAACAAATCGCCTAGAGTGTCATCTCCAGGCTTTGGCAAAGGTTCCAAGATAAAAGTCATGTGAGTAGACGTTACAGTATAACGCCCCCAAGTTATAACGCCAAATGAGGATTGGTATTTGACTGTTACTTAAAAAAGAAACAGATGGAGCAAAGCATCAGACCTGTCTCGTTTGAGATTTTCAGCTACCGGTACGACAGTTTCAAGACAGAACGTGTACAGACGCTTAGGACACATTGGTCTATATGCTCGTAGACCTGTCAGATGTGTTCCACTTACTGTAACTCACTGTCATCTGCGGTTAGCCTGGAAAAGAGAGCATGCATTGTAGACACCGCAACAGTGGTCTTGTGTTATGTTTCACGACGAGTCCAAGTTTAGCTTTCAATCTGATTTTCTCAAAACTTTCATATGGTAAGGACCGGGTACCCATTACCCCCAAGAGAAAACCATCGATCGATACCGTACAATGGTGGACGACTACTTGTTTGGGGATGAATTATTCTAGGCTCAAGATTTAACTTGCATGTTCAAAATGTAAATATGACAAGCCACATCTATCGGGATGTCATTCTGAAACAACATGTATGTTTGTTTCGATGCCATGGGTGCAGAATTTTTTTTAATGGATGAAAACACCCGTCCACACCATGCAAACATTGTAGACGAATGTTTTCACTCTGAGGATATCACCCGTATGGATTGGTCATCATACCTACCGATCTTGAATGCATTAGAGTTCATGTGGGATATACTTGGCCGACGAATTGAAGCTCGTCAACCCCTCCCCCAAGTCTACCGGAGATTCGGAGAGCATTGCTTTATAAGTAGTGTAATATTCCCCAAGATCAAATCGATATTCAGAATGCCAAGCAATGTGTATTGCATCGTCTAAGGGCATACTATGTATTAACTATTATACCAACCATGTTATATTGGTTTTTGTAAATAGGTTCTTTTTTTAAATTTGTTCCAGGGAATAAAAATCGCAATTTTTATTAATGATGCCAAACATATAACATCATTTCTGCTTATTACCAGTTGATCAATGAATAAATTTTACAATTAAATCATTTGAGGATGTTTTGAGAATTGAAGTCTACGGGGATTATTATTTGGAGATATCCATATGTGATCAGATGGTCTTGGATTAGAGATAGTGCTGTTTTCCGGTCTTCCATGGGTGAAGCGTACACATAAAAGATGATTATTGGTTGCTGCTGATTATATAACTGCATAACGACTAGAATGTGATTTTATAATCATTGGGTTGAATTTAGATTTACCAATTATTGCTGCTCTTTGGTTACTCTTATTATTGGCTGCATGTTACTTCCAGGCTGTTGGGATGCCTAGTATGCTTTGTGCTTGTACGTATGGTTCTTGGGTGCAGGCTATATCTAATTTATTTGAATTAAAGAACTGTGTAAATCGCGCAGTGACTTATTTGCTGTCTTGTAGCTTTGTCTGTACAATTTGAGTGGAGTTGCTGTGTTGACTATTATCACTATAATTTAATTTTTGCTGTGAATTGAATTTGCCATTATTAGTCGTTATTTTGCTGTAATTTAGGTAATTATTGTAGGATAGACAAGAGTTGACGAAGGTTTCATTTTGAGTAGAGTAGTATGCGCCATTTTTATTGGCTTCGTTGCAAATGATGAATGGAAGTTTGTGGAGGTCACATTTGTGTTTCATGATTTTCTCCACAACGCTATTAATATATTTATTCTTCTGGCACGCCGAATAATAAATAAATTGAGGAACCTGTAGATTGGACAATATTCACACCACTATTGCTGCTTGCAAAATAAAAGTTGAAAGTCTTTCTTGTTGCAAAGGATGACTGCAATTCCAAAGAATGACAGGCTATCGTCAGCGATACAAGTTGACACGCGAGTATATGAGGGATGATCATGGGATTGATTAAAGCAAGTTTTCCTGACATGAAATCACAACTGAATACAACTGGAAACATCCACAGTTCACTTGCTGGGGTGAAGAGGGCTGAAAAATGGAACTGTGGAAACTTTGGGGGTTATCGGTGGAGTCAAAATGACGTTAGCAACATGGATCGAGGCGTCTGAAGGTAGGCAGGAGCGATCGCATTAAAACACGTCTACTGAAATTCTGCAGCATGTGCAAGATGCCTTGGATTATTCCACCTCGACTAGATTCATTTCCCACCAATTGATTGCTAAGGATTGTTCTCATGACATCCATTAAGGAGACAGCCATTGAGCCCACAGTATAAGCGCTAGCATCTGGAATAGAGTCGGATTAGATTCATGTGGGCGATGGAGTGGCACAGCATAGTATTTTCAGATGTGTCACGCTTTTGTTTCTTCAGTGATAATCGACAAGAGAAGGTCCAATCAGGCAGTAATTGTGAAACGCTCTACTGAACGACAACGAGGTATTACGATTTAGGACCCCATTGCGTATGATTCCAGGTGACATTTAGTTCGTATTCATGACACAGTGGCTACCAACGTTACGTGAATGATGTGTTGTGGCTTATAGTACTCGCCTACACTCAGCGGTGCCCAGTGTCCTTTATCAATAGGACAACACGCGATCGAATGCATTACATGCATTTGCAAACATGATGTATAAGGAGTACAGTTGCTTCCCAACCCTGAGTTTTCACCAGATCTCTCTCACCAATTGAACCCATTTGGAGTATGATTGATTACCATTTGCAGACTCTGTTATTTCCTTCTTTAGAAGAAGCATTTTAAGAAATGGTTGACAAAGAATAGAGGGCCTTTCTTCAAGACGTCATCCGTCCTTTCACTGCATTTGTGACAAGATGTTTTGCTTCGTGTATCACCGTCCACATTGGTCCTACTACTTACTAACCTTACCCTTTTCTCGCTATTAGATGAAGATTATTATCTAGGTGTAATAGCATCATGGAAAAAATGGATAGGAGGATTATAAAGAAAAATTTTTAGAAGATTTATGTAAACAAAAATGTGTTATTTTTTATATTTAACTTGCAGAAGAAAACAAACAGCTATTAAATAAATATCCTGTCTACGGGTTAAAAAAAATACCTTTAAATTTTACTTTAATAAAAATGAATTTCCTCGCCAAATCGACAAAAATTTCTTTTATAAATTAGAATCAATATCTTTTTAAAATTTACAATGAGAAGTAGCAATCTATTTTCAAGATCTTTCTGCAATTAATAACTTTTAATTATATTCATTAGAAATAATTTGCAGTAAATTGTATTGGAATAAACTTTCCTAATAGTATCCAGTTCTTGTAATCTTAATGTAGAAAATTCTGTAACTTTCCTTTTATTTTCAGGTTTTGATCAACAAAGCGAACGATGAAAAGTATCTATGAAATTATTAGTAACGTATAATTGCTATTTTCGGAAGATTGAACCATTGAACAGTCAGTAGAACAATTATAAAATAAGAAATGTGACAAATTTTTTTACTATTTTTTAATTATTGCATAATTGTCCTCAATTTACTTATGTTCAAAATGGGTTGCATAGTTCATAATAGTCTTCCGCTTAGTGTTAAATTAGGATATCATTGGTCGTTAAAGTTTTATAATTTCTAGTAAGTACATTTTATTTTTTATAAGAAAATGTATTTGCTTATTTGCAAGTATTTTGTAAAAATTAAACAAAATTGATATGCGTATATTTGTAGTACAATATGTGCTTATGATTTTCTCTATCGTAAGTTAATATAAAACAAATATTTGCACAAATTTAAATTTGATTATAATTTGGTAATGAATAAGATATTGCAAAGAGACATAAATTTAAAGTTCGGTGTAGAATTATTATCCTATTTTGTATTAATTCACATTTTTCCTATTCTATAATTCTCATTTAATTTAAATTCAAATCCACATGAAAAGCGAATTTTACAAGTCTTTAGCTGTTAAATTCCTCGATAATTGCTCAGTTGATCTTTTGCTTTGCTAAATTGTGTAATTTTAAGTATAAATTAAAATATTTGCCTATTATTATACTTTTCTAATTGTTCATAAGATATCTCACAAACAATTTATTTTCTTTTTTCTTGTTTAATTCCAACTGTAGCTAAGATTAAATTGATGGCTTTATTCCTTAGAAAAACATATCTCCAAGCACACTTTACTACAATAAATCAAGCAGTGTAAATTAAAACTATTTTTAAGCCATTGCTTTATCATATCTATTAATAAAATATCAATCTCTTTTACTATTTTAAATAAACACTGAAAACTGTAAGGGGAAAATGTTTTGAATCTCAAGTGTAATGAATATTTATTATGCACGGATGTCCACCCAAATTGTAACACCAAGAAATACCACAACAAAATTTATTTTGTAAGTAATATGTTGACCATCTATCAAATGATTAAATTTATAGACTTCTGTGAGGAGTGGTTTCAGCCATAATCGGAAGCCAGAGTAGCCTACATTGTTGGAAATCACCATCACCACATGTCTCGGCATTCATTCAAAAAGACTTTGGGTGTGTTCTTGGGGTAGAGAAAACCAAGAAGCTTCCACACGTTGTTAAAGTTGATCTAGTGTGGAATCTTGGGATGTAACAGGGTCATTCTTTAAGGAACCACTTGTTTTCTATCGGCAAAAAATAGAGAGAGCAAGCCGGCCAGGTCAGCAATTCAATCTGACGATTGACGTCAGTAATATTTTCAATCTGACGACGATTGAAAATATTTAGAAAATCTTGACAAAGAACCATTGGGCTATGCATACCACGTGTGATCGCACATTATCCTGTTGAAATATGGTTGTGAGAAAGCCCTGAAGATAAGGAAGGTTAACTGGCTCCCACACCTCGGCGATGTAACGCTGGCTGTTCAAAGTACCTGCAATTCGTACTAGAGGAGTGTGAGAGTGAAATTCAATATCGACCCATACTATAATACCCGGTGCACGACCAGTATGGAGGTGTATAACACTGCTGTTAATCTTCCTCCCTCCACACTGTCTCCAGACTCGAATGCGAATATCGTGGTGTAGCACACAGTAGCGTGAGTGGTCAATAAAGGCAATTTCATTCCATTCTGACGTCTACATGCTTGTTTCACCTCACTACTGGAGGAAGAGATGTCTGTGGTTCTTCTTCAAGTGTAAATGAAACAATGGACGACTAGCGGACAGACCACTCTGCTGTAAATGGCATCGAATGGTATGCGCAGATAACGGATCATGCTGACCGACTGAATGTATTTTCTATGGTTCGTGTTGTGACTGAGCGATCCGTCACTGCCATGCATATGATTTGCCTGTCATCACGTGAAGTGGTGCACTGAGGTTGACGCGATCGAATACATCGGTCCACCCTGCTTTCCTATATCCAACGATCACATATCTGCATTTACTTGAAAAAAAAGATTGCTTTTTTCTACGAGATGTAATTTATCATTTTTTCAGAAAACCACAATTGCCGAGCTTGAAATCGTTGAAATCACCAAATCTTCAATAGCGCCTTGTAGTAGCAACACAAATACGCGTAATTCGCTGAAATTCTCATCGTTTGCATATCTCACCTCCATTAATGCATGGTGAAAATTTCATGTTATGTACATGCTTCCTTCAGGGTGTTGCATTTACAGTGTCTAGCAGTGTATATATCTTTATTTAAAGTATTAAAGAAGTGCGCATATAAGTTACAGATTTTGGTGATTATTGCTAACTTTGACTTGGTTCTAGTTAAATCTCAGAAAGTAATATTTAGAATTTCTAAAAGATATTCTTCAAAATGGTTTATGTAAATGAACCATTTAGAAAAGACATCAGTATATACAGCTGTTACTACAAAATGACTGTTCTATTTATCGATATAAGTATTGGAACTTAAGCGATTCAAAAAATTTTGAAAATCATAGATTCAGAAGATATATGATAATGTAAACGATTTTTTTGTTCTTGTAAATTGAAATTGTTTTGCATGAAATTTTTCAATACACCAGTCGTAATATTCTTAAATAGGTATTACAGCTAAATAAATACTATATCTAGGTGATCGTAAATGAAGGATCTATTTATTCACTTCACACAAAAATTTGGTTATTGTAAGATTTCATAAACTAATACTTTTTATTTGTTCTGGCAATTTTTTCTACTCTTGGAATATTTTTGTGCTGCATCAAAGTTTTAAAACTGTGTTATGTTATGTCATTACGCAGCGATTTCCTTTTCATTTCAAAAAATGTTTTTTAGAGAAAATCAACGAAACTATCAACAAAATAATCAACAAGAATACAAAATGGTAATCCAACTGTCTTTATCTATATTTAAATGTTGTAATTCTTATTTACTGAAAGTGCTTTATAAAATTGTCTTAAATAAATTATTTTCTTTATTATGTATTCTGTCCTATGTGCACAATATATGCATACATATTTTAGAAATATATAGAAATTAATAAAAAAAAAATAAAAATAAAAAAAAACCCAAAAGAAAAACCAAAAATATGAGGAAAGCAAAATTATATTTATTTCACATAGTCATTCAGATATAGAAAACAATTACAATATTACATGAATATCCTTAAAATTAAAACATTAAAAATGTATGTATTTAAGATTCAACGAAGGAAATATTAGTTTCTTTTATGAAAATAACTTTTGATATTTGCTGATAAATAGTATAAACAATGTAAAAATTATAATAAGAGTTTCAATCACAGTTATTAAAACAACTACACGATGGCTTGTCAACGAAAAAGAAACAGCAAATACTCCAAATATTCCTATAAATATCCCGAGAAGTAGAACTGGATAAAGTACTGATTCCATATCTTCAAAGAAAAGTCTATGAATTAAGCAAAATTGATCAGAAAAATTTCTATAGTATAATAAGTTTTACATAATATCTTTTTAATAAATTATTATGAAAAATGTAAACGTTTTTGTGAACTTGAAACAATATTTAAAATATGTTTGCACTTATGGAGTTACACAATTCAAAATTTAACATAAAATATTCAAGTAGATAAATGAAGATATCTGTAAAAGAAAATACAAATATTGATATTTAATATGATGTTCAAGCACATCTTCTTAAGTTAAAAGATTGTAATCACTGATTAATTTATTGATGCCCTTTCCATCAGTTCCGGAAAAGAATGCAGTTTTCCCATGTTCCACATAGAAGAGGCAGGGAAAACTTTAATAAAATTAACAGCGTTATAAAAATGTAAATAATGATACTTTATTCACAACACAAAACTTTGGAGAAAGGCGGATTTATTTCATGTTCTAAATATGCCTAAGAACTTTGGTATGGGGAAAATCATTTTAGTAGATATACCTATAATATATACTTAAAAAAACTATTTTATGTGTTTAATAATTTTAATATAATCTATGTAAATTCCTATATTTTCCTATATTGCACTATAAATGTAATGTTTGAAAAAAAGAAATAAATGCACATTTATGGAAGTAAAAAAATATTCTCTAAATATTTTGATTTTTAGATCAATTTGCTTAAGGATTGCTCTAAAAAAAGCAATGAATTATTTTTATTCTAAGATCTCATGTTAATTTTAACAGACAATCAGGGAACATAGTGATCTACCACAAATGTAAGGAATGTCGGAAAATGATTTATATATAGCGTTATATATATATATATATATATATATATATATATATATATATATATATATATATATATATATATATATATATATATATTGCATTACATAACAATAAATACACTTATCAGGCAAGACAATAAATTTCATAGAAAAAAATTAATATATATTTTTTTACGAATATAATGAAATTTATACTTTATGACTTCTCTTGCACTGGTTTCTAACTGTTTTGTTGTCCCCAAGTTGATAGAAGCAATTATATAGAATTAAGTTGGAATGGTATTTAATTAAATTCTAAGAAAAACCACAAATGATGAAAAATATTATGTTTGCATTTTTATTGTTAAGGCAAAAACTTTTTTTATTAAATATTTTCCATTTAATCATTTATAGGAATTATTTTTAATGCTTAAAATACTATATTCACTGCATTAGAAAGGTAAAAAAAAAGTTGATTCGCCAAATAAAATATACTAAACGGAATAAAATGAAATTAATGCAATTTTGCACATCTAACTTTTAAAGGGATAAAATAAATCTAATTAGAATGTAGTTAAATATAACTTTAAATTAAGAGCTAGTACTAAATCTTTATAAATTAAAATCGGGAATTTATACCTGCTATCTGTAATAAATGCATCAGGGGAAGCCTCATTCGTACTCCTGTTGGCTCCAACTTCGCTATTCAAGTTGACATCTCTGTCATTCGGAACATCACCAATATCAATAATTTCATGGCTAATTAATAAACACGAAATGAACATCATTGCTTAAAACTTATATATCCACTATTGTTTCATTTATCAATATATTTTCAGAATAGTTGGTCATTTTAAGTAAAACGAAAAATTATAGACAAATTTCAAAATTAAAGTATTACAGCAACAAATATATATATATATATATATATATATATATATATATATATATATATATATATATATATATATATATAAAGTAATAAACACAATACAGAAAATTCAATCTGATTTGCTGACTTTGGCTTTATGTATTTATTTTTTTACTGTATGTATTTTTCATTTATGTGAGTGTCTCTAATTTCAGCATTTATGTTTCATTTATTATTAGTATTTCTAATTTTCTGGATTTATATTCATTCAAATGTTTTACCTAAGTTCTTTTAATACGAACATTCTTTGGGGGAATTTCTCGAAGATCTTTAGACTTTTGTCTTTCGAACATATCAGAAAAGAGTGTTCTTTCTTTTTGCATAGCTGGCCATCTGATGAAGACGTGGTCCCTATGCCTTCTTCTTTCATTTGTCTCGTATATATATATTATATATATATATATATATATATATATATATATATATATATATATATATATATATATATACGCGCACTTCTTTTCACTTTATAGCAGTATTTATTTTTTGCATAAAGTTCAGGGTAGGAAAATGACCAAAATCTTAAAAAAGGAAATACGTACTACAACAGTAACTTCTGCACACCTGAAAAGTTCACCAAAAGCATATCCTATGTAGAATACAAATGAAATCCTAGCAAGTGAAATTAAAAAAAATGATGTTAGCGATGGCTTGGACATGTGAGCAGAGTAAAACTTATCATTCCCTGAGAATATCGCTTACAGTCGTAAAACATTCTCAAGCTGGCAAATTTAATTCAATTTTTTTTTTTCAGATTTTTTATTACATTAAGTTAAAAATTTTTACAGTTACAAATTTTATTTTTTAAATTCATTTTTGTTGTTTAAAAATTCGTTGTAAATGTAATAATTTTTAATCTGAAATAAACTTTATAATATAAAAGAATAACTAGTTAAAAAAAGTAAAAATAGCTATTTTATCTAGGTTGATTTTAAAATGAAATTTAAAACAAAATTCATACTTATTTTTGCAAGGATTTTGTTGGGGAGCAGATTTTTCAGAGGACATTCTATATAAAGGATTTTCACGTGGCCCATATTCGGAAGACTTTCGCTCTTTTTCAATATCAAACTCTGTACTTAAATTATTCTTTATCATTTTATGAATCTCTGGAAAATCAAGATGCGTATTACGATAAGAATTCATTGTAGTTGAAGCTGTACTTTCATTTTTTCGAACCTCCTTTTGCATTCTTTTTTGGAAATCCACATTATTTTTCTTCAGATTAATATCCACATTTTCACTACAAAAATATAGAATTTAGTATGACAATTATTAGATTGAGTGAAGCACGATAAAAAATCAAAGAACATAACATAAAATCTATAAATAATTTTCTTTAAATTACAGATAATTTCTTTTTCAGGATTACTATGACACAATATCTTGATATTAGGATCATACTTCTCCAATTCGTAAGCATAAAATTATTGTTCACAATCAAAAATTATTTAGTTATACTTAATGAGTTAATAAATTTATCTGAACCAGCATACATAAAATTTTTTTATTATTTAAAGAGTTAAGTGTTGATTGAAACTAATGAAACTAACCTAAGACTTTTAAATTAATGAAATAAATGCATTTTCTTAATTCATTCTGTATGGTTTTTAGTTTAGCTTAACAGCTGAAAATGTCTTTTCATCCACTTACTCCTCTTCACATTTGAAGACTATATTTGATCGATTCTATGCCGTATTCACGAGCCTCAAGGTAAAAATATATCAGTAAAATACATTATATATACACCATGAAAAGTTGCATTTATAAAGAAGAAGCAAATCGTCTGTCTCCCAGTGTTCATAAAGTACATTACATTCATCTAAGGATCTTAAACTCTGAAGAGTATATACTGCTGATGATATAATAAGAGTTACAAGACACACACACACACAGAGAGAGAGACTAATCATAAATTATATGCGTCTTTCAATAAAGTAAAAACAGTAAAATTTTGATTGCATAAAATTATCAAAGTTTATTTGAATATGCGGTAAATATTAATGTGAAATATGTAACGTTTAATTCAAACTTTACAATTGAGATTGATCGTGAATATTAACAATATAACCTCATAATATTTCTAGAAAACTAATTAAAATCAATTTTGTATTCTGTTAATAATTTCCTCTGATATCAATAATTATACTTATTTACACTAAAATGTATGAAAATCATTTACAAAGAAATTATTTTTTTCTTGAATTTAATAATGCTGCTGCAAAATATTTATAAAATGAGTATTTATATTTATTTTTTATTTAGTATCCACAAATTTTATATTGAGGAATATTTTTATAAATGAATGCGAAGATTTTCACAATAAAAATTTTGTGTTTAATAACTATATTAAATCTTATTAATGCCTTAATACATGCATTGGAAACAACATAAATAGATTTATATTATATTTCCAGTGATGGAAATGCATGGGAAATTATAAAGTCATAAACATTATTTCTTCCAAGAATATAAATACTACATGATATTTTTACAATTTATATTCGTAAAAATGCGTTACATTTAAATATTATTTAAAATTTTTGATTTAATCAATATAATGTCTCAAATTTCTTAGTTATTTTACTGATAATGAAAAAATAAATACATAAAATATTTTCCTTTTTTTAACTTTTCCAAGATTGTACCAGTTTCAACGTATTTTTTAAACTTTATTTGTAAAAATGAATCATATTTGAAATTTAAAATTTTTGTATTATGTTCAAATAATATTTAAGACATGTTGAAGCATTTTTATTGACTCCATAAAAAATATAAGCAAATTTTACTAATAGTGTACATAATAAATAATATAACAATTATTTCTAAATTTAAAGTTTCCTAAGAATTTAAAATGCATTATTTTCTTACGCGAAATTTAAATGGAAGAAAAAAATTACTAAGTAGGCTTTATGATCAGTAAATTTTATATATTCATTATTTTTTCATTAGTTTCTTAAAATAAGAATTGTGATTTTTATGTTCAATCTACAAACAGAGCAAAATACAGCTTGTAAGCTTTCATTTATTAACAAGAAAATGTTCTTAAAAAGACAATAAAAGGTTCCCATGCCTGTTTTTTTTCGTTGCTGAATTTCGTCAACTCAATTGGCTCAGAAACATTCAAAGAAAGCGGATTTGAAAAAAGATCTTAATTCAGAAACAGAAGATGCTAAAGTCTCTCCATGGTTATTAGATCTTTCCCCTTCTTCTTTCCCACCCCATTGAAAAGTATATCCACTACAAAAGATAGACAAAGGACTTCTTCCCGTGATGGGGTTTCTCATGTTGATTTCCGCATCTTTTTTGGAGCTACCCAGCAAACACAATCTGCCGGTTTTCTGTTGCCCACGGCAAGCCGTTCATGGTTGTTTGATGGCCCAGCTCCGGCCATTATGGCCACAGATGAGTGCTGGCCAAAATAAACCGGGCCGGTGCTGGATGATAAGTAGTGGGCCAACAGATTCTGGCCATTGTTGGCCAGCAAAATTAAGACAATTAACGCTACTTTTTATTTTATTGGCAAAGACTATTTTTTCAAATAATAGTTTGTTTTTTTTGGGTTGGGGATGTAAATTAATTTTTGGAAAGCAATCTAATTTTCACATTTATTGTGTATACCACGTGACAGTATGACGTCAGACAGTTCTAAGTGCTTGTATCAGCGTTGGTCATTAATGTGAAGTGGAGGAATATTCAATGTTGTGTCTGTGAGCCAACAGAAGTATAAGGTAAGTACACATTAATTATTATTGTTTTTATCCGGAGAGAATTTTTATGAATGATACAAGAATATCCCTTGCAAGAATGATATATTTATTTTATGTTGAAATATTATTTAATTACTTTGAAACCAAACACAAATAAATACTTAATGCTTCTTACACAATTGTCTAATGTTAACTAATGTTAAGTAAGAACCTCTTTGAATATATACTTCTTTGAATATATACTACTTTGAATATATATATATATATATATATATATATATATATATATATATATATATATATATATATATATATATATATATATATATATATATATATATATATATATACAGAGAGAGAATGAAAACCAAACACAAATAAATGCTTAATGCTTCTTACACAATTGTCTAATGTTAAGTAAGAACCTCTGAATTTATTATATTAAATTATTTAATTTTGTTTGATGCAAAAAATTTTCTGCATTAAAACCAATTAAATTTGCACTCATATATATTAAAAACACATGGGCAAAAATCTTATGTTTCTTGTAATTGTTTCGTTGTAAAAGGGATAATTAAATGCAAGCAAACTTATGTTTAGAATATAATCAAATTTTATGAGCGTCTGTGATAAATTTGACATTATTACTTCTGGAAATATGATTTTGTTCCATTTCTTTTGCATGTAACTGTTTACTTGTCTAAGAATGATATAATTATTTGTTTCCCCTGCTAAATTAAAAAAAAAGTTGTCATATTCACAAATGCTATATCTGTATACTTTTCTCTGGACCATGATTTAAATTCAATTTGTAGCGGGTCTATGAAAAAGATCGATTTAAAAGAAAAATTTTATTATTTTAAATTTATAAGATTTAAAAAAAAATTTAAAAAAATAAATTTTCAAACAAAATTGTTTGGATTACCTTACATTATAACAGGTAATATGCTTTTCTCATAGTCAATCTATAATTTTATTCTATACTGTTATATTAATCTTTTTTTAAATTCAATAGCAGTTTATCATATGCACTGGATCAAGCTTCAAGGAAGTGTGATATGTGCTTTTAAGAAAATATCAGGAATTAGATGGCTCTAATCTTATCTCAAGTGTAGATGTATGTAATGGTTTGAATCCACTTTTAAAAGTATACGTTCAAGTTAAATTAGCTCTAATTATCAAAACATGACAGGACTGTCGAATAACAAATCCAGTTAAATAATTTTTTGTTGGTATACCTATTATGAGCAGTTAATAACGCTGCGGATACAAAAATATGGAAATTTACTTATATAAAAATAGGCCATGTTTATTTATGCAATTTCTTGGTGTCTCATTAGATATAAACATTTTCATTATACAATCTTATTTTATATGTTGAAAATTCTCTAAGCTTTGAGATTATTTTAACTGAAATATAATAAAATGTATTAATAAATAAATTTTATGTCCATAAGAACACCTTTACTTGTTACTAGCTATAATGATTGATTTTTTACACAATTGGTCTCAATTTAATAACTAGTATTTGATGAAAGGAACCTCAGTTACACATGAATAACTACTTTATTGCCATGCTTGGTAATAAACAGTAAGTAAGCAGTTAACATAACTTTCTTGATAATATCAAATTTTAACAGAATTTTTTTGAATAATTGTATTCATAATTATTTTGTATTGTGTTTGGACATTCACTTTAAATTTAAAGCAATATCACAAAGACCTTTTTATTTTATAAATGCCATAATTCAATTCTTTAAAGGTACTACTTAATTATTAAATTTTTGTGAATTACTATTCTAAGCAAAGTTTCATATCCTAAAAATTTACATTGTATAAACGGAAAACTAATAGTATTAATACAAATACAAAATTTTAGATTTTTATTATTCAATACATAAATTTGTGACATATAGTGAGGAAACTTCATTATTGGAAATTAGATTTTTATTTACGTTGTAATATTACGGATACTATTTGTTACGAAATTAATTGAAAATTAAAACTAAAGGAAAAAAGCAGAAAAATATCTAAAGCAAATCCTTCATTGAAAAGGTGAAATTTTTTAATTATATTGATAACATTTTTGATAAAAAAAATTATTTATTTGACATATTTTTTAAAAAAGAAATGTAAATAAAAAGAAATTGGAATAAACTATGATTGCGAATAATATAATATCTCTGAATGTATTTAATTATAGTTAACAATAAAAGCTAATAAAAAATATTTAATTTAATAAATCATTTAGAGGGTCTAAATTTGATATATAGAACTATTATATTATTTATTCTCAAAGCTATGATAATCTGAATTATCAACTAATTATTATATTCAAAAATTATATCAAGATCCAAAACTTTCATTATAATTATTTAGACATGAAAATAATGTTAAAATCTATTGCATAATTAAAACCATACAATAAATAAGCTATAATAAATCTTAAAATGAGAAAACTAGTACAACAAAACAATAAATTATAGTTTGATTTAACTCTGTTAAGATTTATTTGATAAATCTCCTAATTGTAAGTAAAAAACATTTTTTAATACAAACACGTGGTAGCATAGAAGATTTAACAAAGCTGCGTAAGATGATTTTATGTTAAAAATCAAAATAATTACAAAGGGAATTATGAAAATAAATGAATAATAAGTAAGAACTTACTCCATAATTACAACTGCAAAACAAGAGGTATCTTATTAAACTCCAAAAATTAGATTATACTTTATAATTGATAGCAACAACACACTAGACTTTGCGACGGGAAGCTTCGGGAACAGCTTTCAAAATGAGGCCTCAGGATCCAGAAGCGTTTCTTCCTACAGCTGACTGGGCATGCGCAGAAGTAAACTTATAGTTTATTCGTCTATTAGTAGCCCTACCTAAAAACTAATTCGCCAATCATGTTGGAGGGAAATATTTTTTCCAAAATCACTCCACGGCTGTGCGACAGAGTTGAATCTTGTGGCTACGAATGTATCGGGTTAGTAAACACTAGGTATTTCTAAGCGGTTCGTAAAACAACTCTTCACAAAATAGTGTGGATAATATAAATTATAATTTGATCTTTGTATTCGCGAACAAGATATCTCCTGATTTGCGGTTGATACTATGGAGTAAGTCCTTTGCTTTTTATTCATTAATTTTCTTGTAAAATTTGTTTGAATCTTCTAAGGATTAAAAATTTTGCTGCGTAACTTTGATTACTATGTTACGCAACCACGTGTTTGGATCAAAGAAATAACTTTGTTTTTCTGCAGTAAAGTTTATCTAATTAAACTAAAAAGATTTACATCATACTTTATTGGTATGATTTTAATATTTCCCAACTATTCAAACTGAATCTTCTAAGTAAAAAAATTTGCTGCGGTAGCTTTACTATTTGATGGAACCACGTGTTTGGATTAAGGAAATATATTTGTTTTTAATGTAATAAGGTTTATGCAAACTAAAATTTAAACAGAACAGAGTTAAATTACATTATAATATGCTTTTAATAGTTTCAAATTTAATGTATGCTTTTAATAGTTTCAAATTTAAAATATATTATCAAATATTTGTCGCATAATTTTGTGATTTTTCATGAAAAAAATGCTTTAACAATACTTACATGTCAGAATAAATATAATGTGAGCATTGCATTTTGATATTAACTTTGATTTTATTAATCAATTTAGACTCTCGTTATTTTAAGAAATAATAAAAGTAATTCTCTGAATCAAAAATTATGTCCTCTAAATCATTTAAAAAAAAATATTACGTTTTTATATAGGGCAGATTATTGTGTTAATTATCTTGAAGCACATGGAGAATTTTTTATTCAAAGTTATGTTTTATTTGAATATCTTTAGACACATTATTTTCAAAAAATAATAATAATTTATTAATTTGTGTAAAGTATGAGTAACAATGTAATGCAAAAATTTCTATTTATATGTTGATTTTTCTTTCCTTTTTGGAGAAGCTACCTTGTTAGAATATTCTTACCCAGTTTATTTCGACATTAAGATTATAAGAAACAATAGAACAAACAGAAAAATAAACAATATACACTATAACGAAAAAATATCTTGTATATTAAATGTATTGTATTAAGCAATATTGGATGGGTCCGCAATAAAAAATCATGCTTTTTACTTTCAAAATAATTCTGTATAGACTGTCTTCAGGAAGAAATCAACATAAGCTCTATTCAGAAAATATTACTAAATTGCTGTAACAGACAGTGTATGAGTATATTCGTTCGATGGAGTGATAAATTTATTTAAGGGCACAGAACATCAGAAAATTTAAGTTCTCAATGATATATTAATCAAATCAATAAATTTTCAAAGTATTTTGCAAAAAATGCTTTCGAAATTTAGATAAATATAAATATTTATATAAAAGTGAATATGCATTTATTTGTGAGAAAAAAGGGTTATTTTATGGTAATAATCACATTTGTGATCAACAATTATTCATTTTATGATTGAATACTAGAAATGAAATTCCAACATATTTGTTTATTAATATTGTCAAAGAGAATATTCAATAAAAATGATTGAAATTTTTGCAATAATTAATAAACGGGAAGTAAAATATTTAAATTCAATAGTGCTGCTGTTTGCAGACAAAATACTTTTTAAGCAATTGAAAAATATTTTTCTTATATCAAAGATTTAAAAAAAATTTCTGTATGGCTGGTATATGAGCATGTGAAAGCAAAATTTTAAAATTGAAATATAAGTAAGAAATAAAATTGTTACTTTAAATTATAGAATATTTGTCAACTTTGTGAAGGTCAAGAATCATGTACACTTTTTTATAGAATTGTTCTTATCATTCTTAGAAACATCTAGATTTCTCCCCTCTCCATTTTCCTGACATCAGTTTATTGCAAACGTTCCGCCTGCATTTTCAAAGTGATTCGAAAAAATTCTCGTCTCAAAATAGTGCGTTAATATTAATTATAAGATATAATCTAATTTTTGCGTTTGAGATAAACCTTCTTTGAAGATGAAATAATGAAATAAGTTCATTCTTTTAATTTATTTATTTTCGTCATTTCATATAATTCTTTTGAATTTTCTAAGCACAAAATTTTACGGTGATCTTGTTAACTAAACCCGGTGGCTTAATGATAGCATTTCATTGAGATGGTCGTTATTTAACGTTACTGTTATTTTTATAACATTTATATGTTTCTAAATGTTATTAGAATAATAAGTTTTTTTACAAATAGCGTTATTTAATTACAAACCTTTAAATTACTTCGAGCTGCCATAAGTACGTGTCACACTGTTTTCCGATTTATTGCGTTAGTTGGCGGATTAATTTTAAATTAAAATTGTTGTCCACTGGATTAACACAATAATAGCACATTCTCTGGAACAGTTATGCGGTAACAAAATGTTTTAAAACTTCTCGATCTTGTTATTGAAGAACAAAAAAAACTTCTCGATCTTGTTATTGAAGAACAAAAAAAACTTCTCGATCTTGTTATTGAAGTTATTCCATAACGAAGAGAACACCTCGTTATTTAAAAAAAAAACCTGTTTTGTAACAACGAAATGTTATTTGATAACTATTGATTTTCGCCACTTCAAGAATGTTATGTTGCTAGACAACTTTTCGTTACTTTGAAATCAATATTTCATTTGTTGATTTAAGAAATGAGCAACTTTGGTTTCTTTTCCATTTTTGATGTTTTCTTAACTTCTGTTCACAAAGCGCTTTCAAATAAATTCAGGATGATGGAGAAAATATTAAGATATTTATTTTTAGAAAATATAATTATATCCCTTCTGATTTGATTAAAGGTAGAAATTTCGTGCGAATTTAATATTTTTCATAAATCTAAGATTTTTGATTTGAAAATGGCAATTTGGTTGGAAATAAGTTGGAATTAAAATTATTTTTGACTTTAGTTATAATTATAAAAATTTTTAAGTGAATATAAATGACATTATTTGATTTCTCAAACATTAGAATTTATTAAAAAAAAAAAAAAAAAGTAATCCTATCTGAATGAATTATTGTTTTTAAGGACAATCTGGAATTAAGAAAAATTTTCAGAGAGTTTATTGAAAATAGTATAATTATGAAAATTTTAAAAGAATATAAAATAAATAATATTCATTATGTGATTCCTTAAACATTAATTATTTTTGTCAAAATAAATCCTGGATAAATGTATTATTTATTTTGAAAATAATCTAGAATTTAAAATAATTAATTTTGATTAAATTATAGAAATTTCAGATGTAATTAAAAATAATAATTATTATATGATTCTTCAAACACTAAAAATTATTTTTGCCTAAAAAGCCCTAGTTAAAAAAATTGTTATTCTTGAAAATAATATGGAAATAAAATTTCAATTTTCCTTTAATTATAGATATTATAAAGAATAGATAAAAATATTATTCATTATATGATTCATCTCATAATAGATTTGTTCATTTTATGAACAAATCTACTAAAATAAAAGCTAATTTTTATGTACATACACCATAAATATTTAAAATAAATCAATTTTAGAATGTTGTGAAATGAATATATTTAATTAGTTATGCGTTGAAAATTTTTGAGGTTCGATGAAATAGGGGCACTTTTCTAAAAACAGATTTAGCTTTCTTCAAAATAATTAGAAAAATTGAAACTTACGGTACTTTGTAGAAAAAATCTAACAGCTAAAGGAAAAGCAAACCATAAAGAGGAAATAATTTGAAATCTTAAATGGAAATAACGTGTAATGCTAAAAACATATAGTTATAAAATTTTTTAAAGTAATTTTAATAAAAACATAATAATAAGCAATATAAAAATATATATTACTTATTAAAATAGTTATTTTAATCAAAATATATATTGTAAATATTGATTTTACATGTCTATTTAATATTGCATATTTTTTTAGTTATAAAATTTCTATGTAAAACATTTTGTTAAAAAACACTTTAAAAATTATGTTAAAAAACTAAATTGTTAAAATTGTGGATCTATGAAGGTAGAAGCAATAAAAAATAAATGTTTCCCTACAAATGTGTGGAGTTTTTATTGAAGATGCAGTTGTAGTCATATATAGGTAAATGAAAAATACTTTTTTCAATTATTTATTACATATTTTTCCCACTCTCATACACACTTACAATTATTTCAATTTTAGCAATAGCTGTGACGAAAAAAAGGCTTTTATTAAACGGTCTTTTACCTATGAAAATTTTCTAATTTAAAATTTTTTTGAATGGTTCTATGTATGGTAAAATTCATAATGAATAAGTTATTAAACTTCTAAAGTTATTCATTCATATGTCAACTAAAAATAATATATTTCCAAAAGGAAAAGGAAACTTGAAATTAGATGAATTTACAAGATAAGCGGGATTGATTTTCCTTTTCAAAGAAAATCCTTAAATTAATTTAAAATACTTCCTGTTGTAATTTTTAGAAAAATACTTAGAAAATCATGGCTAAAATATGATATAGAAATATTCCTAAGAAATGATATTCACCAAAACCACATTTCTTCGATTTTCATAGAAAGGCACAATGAGAATTTTTCGACCAGTTAACTGATTATATATCTCTCTCAGTTTAAATTCAAAAGGACTGTACTCTTGAAAATGAGTAAGCATTTATTTTTAGCATTTAATTTAATATCGATCATGAAATTTTGTGATTTCTTATGTTTCTCATTTTAGAAAATTTCTTCAGATTTATATAGCATGTAGCTAAATGTGAGATTTTAAACAATGGCTTTGTTTTTATTTATTGTTATATTTGAACAGCAAAAAAAAAAAAGAAAAAAAAATTAAATATTAAGTATCAAAAAAAATTGTTAACATTTTTTCAGGTTTTTTAAATTGCAAATACAGCTAATAAAAATAAGCTACTATAAATTTAAATTAATTAGAAAATGTTGTGCCTACAAGATGAAAAATGGAAAAGATAAAAAAAATATGTCTTGATATTTTCTCATTGTAACATTTAGCAAATAAATATGTTTTTTTTTTATTTATTTATTTTTTATTTTTTTTTATGGAGAAGACAAATTTTATTTGATAAAATAATTTTTTAAACATTTTTAATGAAATGTTGATGTAAAAATATTTTAAATACTGACTGGCTAAAAGAAATATTTGATTTCCTGCAAATCCTTTTTGCTTATGTATAAGTCGATAAACTTTGCTATACCTCTTATTTAATAAAATCACGAATGTTGATTATTCCTTAGTGATAAATATGCGACAATGAAACTGTCACAAAAAGACAAAGATATACTCATCAGAAAACTCCAAGAGCTTAACACCGACAGAGACACGGAAATCAGAGGAACACGTGCACAATATTCTCTCCGTGGTGGAGAATGTTATCAAAAACAAGTGGTTGAAGAAGCAACATCTTATACTAATGAAAAGACTTTATCATCTCCCACTTCTGCTTTAAGACCTTTTAAAAATCATTTTGTTTCGAAAATTAGTGAGCTGACTGACTCAGTGAAATTCGACAATGAAAAAAATTGGTAAGGCAAGTTTATTGTTCTTTAGCCAATATTTCTTAATGTTCATTGAAAATTTATAGTACCCAATGCACTATTTCTTAATTGCTCTTAACAACCACATATATTATTCTAAAAAATTGATGTAAAAATAATGCACACATAATTTATTTTTCTGATTTAATTGTAAATCCTCTCTTAAATTAGAAGATCGTGCAAGCAGTAATGTGCTTTAAATTTTGAGATTATCAATTTAAAAATATACTTATACTTTTGTATATACTATAAAAATTAGCAAAATTTATTTATATTTTTTGTATCTAAAAATTATATCAATAAGGTTTAAATATAATCTTGACTTCATACAAAAATTAAAAAAAATTTATTATTAAAGAGGATTTATTTTACAAATAAAATTTTAAAATTTATGTCGTAATTTGTGAAAAGTTGGATAAGTTAGTTATAAGGAAAATCATTTTATTTACCTAATTTTTTCTTATTTTTAAATAACAAAATTGTAGACATTATATTAATTTAATATAAAAATGAAAGAATTTTTAAATATAAAACAGTCTTACGAATAAAATTTGTGACAAAATCGTGAATAATTCATACACTTGGAAAAAGCTATAATTAATGTTAATTATTTAATAATTTCCATTTATTTACGTCTTTAGCAGAATTATGTAAATTTTTTATATTTATGTAATTTCCACTTTATATATTTTGCAGTTTTTACTTCATTCAAAGGTACACATCATACATAATTACTTTTAAGTCTTATTATGCCCTAACATCAGGACATACTCTCCGGTGTGGAAGATCCTTAGATGAATGTTATTTACTTTTGAACACAGGGAAACTGACGATGTGTTTCTTCTTTCTAAATGCAAGTCTGTTATTGTTGATATGATATATTTTCCTCGCATATTTTTCCCCCTTGACACTCATCAATATGGCATACTATCGACGAAATACATGCTGTAAATGTGAGGATGAATAGGTGGATTAATAAACGCTTTTAGCTATTCAGATGTGCACAAAGAGACATGTCTAATTATTACACAAAATGTATTAATTTCGTTCATTGAAAACGATAGATTTGGTAAATTTATTACATTACTAAGCTTAACACCAAATTATTACAAATTATTAATAATGGTTAAGAATTTTGTAATTATGGACTTTGTAAGTATGATGCTAATTTAATAATATTGCATCAAAATGATCCTCAAAAGCAAATTATCTACAGTTTAAAGAAAATGATTTATATATTTTATGGATTTTTTTCTGCTTTTTTATTGTATTTCACTCATATTAAATTCAAATATTTCTGTAGTGAATATGTGAATATTAATCTGAAGCAGAATAATGTGGATTTCGACCAAAGAATGCATCAGGAGATTCTAAGGCATGGAAGTGCATCTTCGCCTGCAACGAATTCTCGTCGCACTATACCTCGTGATTTTCCGGAAATTCATAAAACGAAAATGAATAATTTGACTTCAGACTTTGGTATTGAAAAAGAACGGAAATCATCCGAACCTGGGCCATTTGAAAATCCTTTATATGGAGTCATCTCTGTAAAATCAGCTTCTCTAAGAAATCCTTTGGAAAATAAGTAGGAATTTCATCATTAAATTTCATTTTTTAAATTAACTTATATGAAATACAAATATTTAATTTTTATTTGTTATATTGTAAAAAAAATTATCTTTATAGCAATTATTTTTTAGCAATCTAAGTGTAATAAAAGTATTCAATTTTAGATTTGCAATTCCGAGAATGTTTTACTAATCAGTAGTTTGAGTATGTGGATGTAACTGTGCATGGTATTCAATAATGTTTCTCTTGGAGCCACTGATGATGTATTAATCTGACTGTTATAGGGATTCTCATAAATCTGCCACTCCCTTTTTTTTCGAAAAAAATGGGTACTTCATTTTCTGTAAGGCATCTGTAAGATAAATTACTATGTCGTATATGATCTTAAGGGTATAAAATTTTAAAAGTGAATCAATTTCAGAATGAGTCTTGATAAAAATTGAGTTTTGGTTTTCAGAAACATAGGAAATAATTTTAGTTTTGCTTAGTACCTTGCCATGCATCTTAAATCTTACATGCAGCGTTTGATGCCTCGGAATTTTTTTATCCTTTCCTTTCCAGGGATGTCCTAATCTGACACACACACAAAAACCGAATTTTTTTTAAATTTAGGATCATCTATTTAGAAATATTTTAGGTCAGCCTTTCTTCCTGCTTCCATTAGTTTCCCGAGTTGGTCGCACGACGAAAAATATCAGTTGGTTACATTCTGAACATGTGTCCAAAATATTGGGAATGTCTCTTTTATGATCACTTGCAACAGGATTGTCTTTCAATTTTTCATATAAACATTTTTTTTTTTGCAAATTTTTTTGACAGTAAATTTTCAGATTCTTTCTGAAATATTCTGTTTGGAAAGCATCAATTTTTTTCGGTAATTAAAATTTCCAGAATTCATCTCAATAAAAAATTACGGATTTTATAGCTGCAATATAGATATCCATTTTTAAATTGTTTTTAACATTTTTTTGTCTTTCAATCTGTATTCAAAGCTCTAAAAGCAATATGGGCATTGTTTATAATTTATTCGATGCTATCGTCTGTACAGCCTTCAACAGAGATGATTAAAACACAAGTACTAAAATATTTGTTACCTCCCAAATTTCAATTTACGAGAATTTTATTTTAAAACTTTAGCTAATTATTTATTTATAACAAGGAATACTTTTCCGGCATTTGTTTTCGAATCTTGTTTAACTTTGGATTTATTCAAGTTTAGAGGACATAAAAAAAATATTTTTTACCTATGCTCTTCTTCGGCATCCCTGCCATTAATTGGAAAGCAACTCAATAAAATGACACAGAAGCATATAATTAGCCTCCGTAGAATTGTATTTAAAAATTTTTAAAACAATGGGATGGTCCTTGAGTTCTGACACAGTTGGCAATAAGTCCAGTATTTAATTCCAATACGATGTCAATACTTATGCAAATAACAATGACCAGAAAGCAAATGAAAGCAAATAACACAAAAAGACACAGCCAAGAAAGAAGACTATTTTTGTTTAGCAAGACATTCCAGTTTTTTTCTACTAGTGCATCATTTTATAAGGAGGCTTTTTGAATAGTTATTTTCAGTAAATGAGTTATTTGATGGTATGCATAGGCAAACTGAATTAATTTTCACCAACAGGCTTTAGGAAAACTATCGCGGTCTACTTGTTATTAAAAATAACAAAATGACATGGAATCTTCCAGAGGGCAGCGCTTTCCCTAGATTTATAAATTCAATTAACTTCATTCTAAGAGAGTGAACTAGTGCAAATGTTTCATTCGTAAATGATAAAATTTCAACTTGAGAATCGATACGAAAAACAAAATTGTGTTCACAACAACATTCAAATTAAAAATCACAAATGATATTTACTCTATATCACTATCGATTACTGATACTGAAAACACTTGAATATGCTTCAGCACCGTAAGTTTTAAATGCATCTTTTACTGAGCCATCTGTGTTTATATGGAGCCTTTTTTAAGTAGGAAATCTTCAATGTACCCAAAGGACTTAAAATGCAAGAGCATCGCATTTTAAGTCCTTTGGAATAAACTATTGTTTATCAACACTCTAAACAAGATCCCAGTGATCTCCAATGTCACTTAGTTTACAATAGGGTTAAACTCCTGTATGAAAACTTGATTATTTTCTGTGAAAAAATTGGTGTAAAATATAGTAAGTGTCATAAAAATCATAAACTGTTAAAGGGTAAGAATTTCGGTTTTTGTCTTCCATTTGTACTTCTATAATAATTTAGCAATTTATTTCTACTCAGAATTTCATATAACGGAAATACAAAAAAGTTTATCTGTTGTTTTAAACAGCTCCAGGTAAGGGCGACTGATACCAACCCCTTCCAAAAAATGTCGACTGGTTCTTTACATAAAGTGTAAGGAATGATATGTCATCAATGTACTCAAGGTCCTCCAGGTAGCAACTGACTTGAAAGTCATTCCACATTTTTGGTTCTCTTAGCGTTATATCTATTTGAATAATATTTTATATTCCAATTAACTAATAAAAAATTAATAATATTAAATTCCCTAGGGAGTGTGTATCCCTTCCTAAGTCGACGCAAATCTCAAAATTCATATATGATGCCATATCCCTTTCTTTCTTCATTTAACAGCTGGAAGATAGATAATAACTTAGTCGTGAGCGTCTCTTTCCATTATATTTCTTAGCATCAAGATAACTGATTCCTGCATATTTTGTATAAATTTCATATTTATAATTTCATTATGTATTTTTACCACTCTAAGTGTACTATAAATTATTTATGTAATCGATGTATTATAATTATTTCTCTGTTATATAGTGATCAATATGTAGAAATGGAAATAAAACGAAAGAGAATACATAATGAAGTGGAAAAGCAAATGGAAACTGAAATTGTAAACCACAAAGAATTCGTTACTAATAGGTTTTCTAGTTCTTCATGCATAAAGAACCCTCCAATGGAACAACGGGTGAATCCTTCCCAAGAACAGCAATCCTTTTCTCAATGCAAAAGAGAATCAAATGATGGAAGTATAAAAAAAACATTCAAACCTTCCATTACAAGAAATTTTTCATACAGACAAATCCATAAATATGAGTAAGAATTTTACTGTCATTTGAAATTCATTTTAAAAATCATTAATATTGTACAGTTCTGAATAATTATTTTTAGTTTCAAGCAGTTCTTGAACACGTACTTTTGATTGAATTTTACATTTTTAGTTAAGATTGAAAAGTTTTGAATTGTTTAAGTTTTAAATATTAAAGCACATAATGAAATTTTTTACTAAAATTTGTAAATTAGATTGAGAGCTCTCCAGTTTAAAATGCATTATTGCTTAACTAATAACATTAATCGATTAAAATCAAACAGCATTATTGTCTAAATAATTATTAATTGATATTATTTTAGTTGAAAATTTGGTGTGTGTATATACACAGTTACACAAACATGCATATGAACTTTGTCAGTTGGAATAAATCTATCCTATTTGATATGTTTCTTTACTAAGCAAATTGGATTTTTTTAATTATAAAGACTATGAATTATTTTGAAATGAAACCATTAATTATACCTACTAAGCCACACAAAAAATAGGAGTTTTTACCAATGGTTATAGTTTTATATTTGTTAAAAAGTTTTTTATGTTTATTATTTTTAGGAATGAATACAAAGATACGAACAATAAGAAGGACGGAGGAGGTGTGAAAATTACTAGGAATAATAAGTTATGTGCTCACATCGAGCCCACTCCAAATTTTCAACAATTCCCGATTTCAAAAAATCAACAAGACTCACCATTGCGAAAACGATGCGAAGAAAATAGGATTCAAGTAGCCAATCGTCCAGGAATAGATAACTCTGTATTTTCGCCTCATATTTCAGTTTCTATCCATCCACGCACTCATTCTCCAACTTCTTGTGAATGCAGGTATGTGTTAATGGATGTTAATGTTAAGCTGAAATAAATTAATTGTGCTTTTTATTGGTATTTTCAGCCAAGTATTTATACACTTGTTGATTGATCGTTAGATAGTTGCAATACTAATCCTTCTTGAATTAATTATTTAGTTATTTATTATTAAAAATTATTGAAATCTATCAATATTTAATGAAATAACTGATGTATAATATTGGATTTATTTAACTATTGGATATTGGTATAATAAAACTATTTCTTATTGTTTTTAAAATAATGAGCTAAATTATTTTTACTATTTATATTACTATTAATTAAATTATTTATATTCTTAAAGTCATTAAATTTCTTGTTAATTTTTATTTAATTAAATGTGAGCTATACGATATTTGCACAGAAAAAATGAGTGATCGCTTATTAGTAATCTAAAATCTATATACTCATGTGCTTGCGATGGTTATTGAGAGCCACGGCATTATTTCTTTCTAAACTTGTGTTACGGGGTGATTTTACAAGTCATTAAAAGTAATTACAATAAACATTACCCATTACCATTAAGCATAAATTTCATGCTAAATTTGAGTATTCTAAGAATATCATTCAATACATCTTTGAACTTGTGAATCATAAAAGTAAATGTGAGCATGCAAAGAAAACAAAAATTTTGTGATTTTACAATGTAATGCTTATAAGTGAAATAATTCTGAATATGATTTATAAGTTCACAACAGTAATTTTAATTTGTTGTTTAATAATTAGACAAGAATGTATTGAAATCAGTGATGCTCCGGATAACAAAGATGGCAACTTATATAGCGAAGATGAAGGCAACAATAAGAATACTAATGCCGTTTCCCCTGATTCTTTTATAACGGATTGCAAGTATGAACTTCCAATATTTAGTTTTTGTTGTTAAAGTTTATTACTAGTTCTTGTTTAAAAATCATCCTCCAACTTATTTTATTTTTTAACCTTCTAAAGGTAAGATATGCGAAATTCCATTAATTTTCTTTTATTCTGCCTAGTTTTCTCTTATTTGATCAAACAATTATTCTTAACTTTCTTTGCAGAGATTGTAGAAATTTAAATGTGCTTTAAATTGTGTTTCGTGTTAGCATGAATATTTGTATTTTCCACATTATTAATTTCTTAAAAATATCATGCAAAAGTGTACAATAGTAATTTTTCTAAACATGTTTGCTTAATTTATAGACTTACAAGTTCCCTTCAAGGAATAAAGGCAATGCTTTATGCAGTTTTACTTCTTGGAATAATGCTAGCAATTACTGGAGTACTTGCTGTTTCTTTTTCCTGGACTGACCATCGTGGATTTTCTTTAATATGTGTCATTCAGTTTGTTGTTTTTAGTTTTGCATTACTTATAACATTTATCACCCGTATATCAAAATAAAGTTTCATAAAGGAAACTAAGATTTTAATAGAATTCTTAATATTGATAATTTTATATTTTGATTATAATGATATTCATGTCATACTGTAATTGTCATTTGTATATGAACATGACTGCGTAGTTTCCATTGAAATAAATTTGATTTTTTTTAAATTGAATTCCTCATATTTTTTATGTATTTTTAAGAGACTTACGCACAAACACATTAATCATATTTTTTTTTCTTTTTTTTTTCTTAAAGATTTCAAAATTATTTCTAGAAATTGTATTCATGCATTGAGCACATAAGAACAGATAAAGAAATAATTATTTAGACATTCATATAAATCCCTTTCATTAAATAAAAATAAATACATTTAAACATACATTGAATATTTGGATTGAAATTCGTATTAGAGATTATACATTCTAAATAAATTTTTTCTGAAATAAAAAAAGGGAATCACTGAATAGTTACGTAACCTTGCACAATTTTATAAATACGATGCAGAAGAAAATTACAGGAATAAAGAAATTCATAAGAACAAAACAACTCTACTAGAATATAATAAAACTTACAATGATTAGATTTTTATGAAGTAAAATAAATTTGCAATGAATGACGCCTAATTTTTTGTTAAGGAAATGTTGGATTCTTTTTATTAAGTTCATCGGTTGTGAAACTGTTTCTTTATTACACTGATACATATTTAAGAAATTATAAATCTGAGATATTGAAGAAAAGATCATGCAAAACCAACCAATGCCTTAAAATTGGATGATATTTACATAAATATATCCAGTATTTGACTGAGTAATGTAACTCTTGTAAATTGATGTCAACGAATTCATAGCTTCAAAATCTGTTTTTCAAAATTTTATGAAGCCATTATTTCTTATCGCTATATGGAGTAGAAAGACTGTAATCACAAATAGTTGACTATACTGTTGTCTTTTCTAGATGGCACATTTACATATCATATTTTGAATGTTTCACAGAAATTCCTATTTTGCTTACGGAGCTTCAATGAAAATCAAATCATAGCTAGCAGTCAAAATCTTTCAGTAATTTCTAAGCATATTTCCTTTGTGCTTTGAAACAGCAATATATGTATAAGAAACATACCTTTTATTTTAGATTCAGAGTATTTTTTACCTGCAATTTTTAGTGTTTATATGAAATGGTAAGAACAGATTTTTTATTAATAGTTATGATGAAACCACTGCTTAGAAATAGTTCCAGTTTCCATTGTCTGGTTTATTGTCGGAAGCTGTGCTTGGAGATAGGTGTTTCTAAAGGAATAAAGCCTTTAAAGTAATTTAATCTAAACTACAGTTGGATAGAAACAAGCAGAAATAAATAAGTTATTTTAGATGTTATTTTAGAAACAATGTAGGAAGCCATAGTCATATTTTTTATTACAAGCTAAATTTAAAGAAACAGATTTTGTTTAACATTGGAGTTTATTTATAAGCCGTAATTTATACTTAAAATTACACAGTAAATTAACATAAATAATTGAATTAAGCAATCATTGAAAGAGTAATGATTTTTGACAACTTTTTTTCATGAGATTACAAATTTAAATTAAATGAGGATCATGTGATAAGAAAAATTGAATAAATACAAAATAAGATATTCATTGTACAGAAATTTTAAATTTGAATGACTCTTTGCAATATTTTATTTACTACAAAACATACAAATTGTAATGCACGTATATGTATTTCAATTTTGTATAAGCATGGCAAATTACCTTAAAATGGGCTATTACTTTCTTCATAAAAATAAACGCTTACTCATACTTAGGATACTTAACTATCAATAATGTTTCGTTTTTACACTAAGCTGAATTTTGAAGACTTATGAAGTAAGCAACGGATTATGAATATAAGTAAACTGAGGGTAATTATGTTTCAATTGCTTAAAGTAAAAATTTCGTTAAGCTACTTGCCTTATAAAGCGGCATAAATGAATTACAATTATGATAGATTTATTTAACAATAAAACTTTAATAAAAATCATTATTTGCATAATAATTTTTATAAGGATTCATAAAAGAATTTTATATATCCAAAAATATGAGTCAACAAATTATATGAATAACATATATTATATCTTTGCGACTTGCTTAAGAAATAAATTTCTGCATCTTATCCACTTAGCAACACAACATTGTTTCTAAATATAATTTTACAATAACAAAAGTTCAAAAATTTAAAAATCATGTACTTAAATACAACTAAACCAAATATAGACTTACGAAAAAATGTTCATAGATAGTGGAATATATTAACATCTGAAGCAAGATGAACTCCAGTGAACATGTAGTCATTCACAGAAAAAAACATAAATGCTGGGGCTGAAGGGTTCAATACACGTTTCCAATTGTTCAGCAATGGCTGATATCGAACCCAGAACCTTTCAATTCGTAGATTACATCTTTCCACTAAACCAAGCTAGCTTTATCAGTATATAAACGTACGTGTTCGAAAACACACACACATACACACATATATATATATATATATATATGTACCGGGTGAGCCAAAAGTTCGTTACAATTTTAAAAATTCATAAAAAAAGAAAGTAAGATAAAGAAGTGCGGTTTGCAAGAAAGGGCTCACAAAATAATCGTTTTTTTTTTTTGCAGCAAAAAAAAGTTTTAGTTACAAAAGTCGCTCCATTCATTTATTCTGATAATAACAGTTGTTCAATATGACCTCCAGTACATTGTACGACACAACTAAGGCGACTCGCAACGCTAGTCACAGCTAAATGCCATATGTCGGAATGAATTGCAGAAACCTCACGACAGATGGAATCTTTGAGTTCGGCCAATGCTAAAGGAGATGAACGGTACACACGTGATTTCAAATAGCCCCACAACCAGAGGTCGACCGGAGTGAGGTCGGGTGATCGTGGAGGCCATGCTATCTTGCAACCTCAACTGATCAGTCTCTCTTCACCAAAGGTACTCAAAAAGAATCGTTTTACTGGATTGGCATAATGTGATGGTGGGCCATCCTGCAAAAAGCTTATTACAGGTAATACACCTCTTTGATTTAATGCGGGCGCGACTTTGTCACGCAAAAGAGTGAGGTAACGCTTATAGGTTACTGTGCACGTTTTCCAGCCAATCTGGGACACGGTTCTTCAAAGAAGAAAGGTCCGACAATGAAAGATGAGGTGAAGCCACACCAGACTGTCAACTTGGCTGGATGCAGAGATTTCGTCGTGTATTCACGAGGATTAGATGTTGCCCATATACGAGTGTTATGGATGTTGACAACCCCGTGTAGTGTGAAGTGCACCTCATCCGTCCAGAAAACGTTGAACAACCATTGAGGGTCGTTTTCGATTCTTGCCATAGCCCACTCGGCAAATGATTCCCGCATAGCTGTGTCTCCCGGTTGTAACTCCTGTAGTGACTGCAGTTTGTAGGGATAGAGATGCAATATCCCGTGGAGGATACGTCGAATCGATGATTGAGGCACATCCAGTATTCTTCCAGCTTCGCGAGCACTGCTACTCCCAATAGACGATTCCGCCGCTAAATCATTCATTGTGGTTTCAACCGCAGTAATTCGGCTCTCCGCCAACGAGGTTCTTCCACTGCGTGGCCGATATTCCAAAGAGCCAGTTTCCTCGAACCTCTTGACAAGCTTGACTATTCCAGGACACGATTTGGGGCCTTTCTTCGTCTTCACTCCTTTCGTCGTGCGAAATTTTCGCAACGCAATAATTGCTGACTCTCCGTTCAAATAGAACAACTTCACCAACAACGCTCGATCGGGTAATGATAACATTCTGAAAGCGAATGAGAAATTCTCGAGTATCACGGCCTTTTTTCGCAAGATTAATTTGCATAATTCTGCTGAATCTCTCGATGTCAGCGCCATCTATAGGTGACTTTTTTAAATAAAATTTTTTTGCTGCTAAAAAAAATCCGACTACCTTGTGAGCCCTTTCTTGCAAAGCGCACTTCTTTATCTTACTTTCTTCTTTTTTTATGAACTTTTAAAATTGTAACGAACTTTTGGCTCATCCGGTATATATATATATATATATATATATATATATATATATATAATATTTTTATATTATATTTTTATTATAGTGTGTATATACGCCATTCTTTCATTTAACTGCACAGTTTCTTTTCTTTTACTTGTTTTATGGATTTCTGCATTTGATTAAATATAAAACTTACTGAATATATTTTGTATATCAAATGCAATAGCAATATGAAAATATTTATAAGTTTCTTCTTTTGACTTTACTTAATAAATAATAAGCCAAAATTTTTTATATTAAAAATAAAACTGGAACAATAGCAACTTCCCATTGCTTTTAATATCCTTCGAAAAAACATTTTGTTCTTCCTGGTTATAACATCTGAAAATTAAGTATAACAATTATTTTTTCATGAAGCAGTCTAAAAGTTACTCTGATATAAATTGTAAAAGGATATCCACATAAATTGTAATTTTCAATTTGAAATAATTACCTATTTTTATAAATTTAATCACTTAAGGCTTTTTTATATTTTGAATCATAAGATTATTAATGTCTAAGTATAGCAATGTTATCTCGAAACGAAAGGTCTTAGGTTCGATACTGATCCCTATTGGAAAACAAACTGTAATTTTTTTTTTTGACTTTAATAAAAATCTTTCGAAATGGGTTTGTGATAGTTTTTTCGAATATCATTCCTTTAAGCAGATGAATAAGTTAAAAACATAAAATAAAATTTCTTCAAAAATGTATCCTCTGTAAATGTCACGAAGGTTATCCACAATGATCCTCGATATTAAACAATTAACTAATCAGAGTTATAGGAAATAGAAAAATGTAAGTCTGTCTCTTCTTTCTCTCTCTCTCTCTCACACACACAAATTATATAGATATATATATATATAAATGAGAAAGAAGAAAAATGAAAAATGATATTGAAAAATCAATATTAAAGATTAAATGAACAAAGCATTTTTGTTTCCTGTATTTTTATAAAAGTATAACACTTTCTAAGAAAACTCAAAATTATTAAAACAGCAGAATAATAACTTTCAAGCAGTTGATTAAAAGACCGAAAATAATATCAATTTTCTCATTCACAGAATTTCAAAATTAAAACTTATGTCCATAAAACATGTGTGTTATAGAGTTAATTAAAGTTAATAGTAATTTTGCAATGCTTGTTGAATATTTCAGTAATACTGTAGTTATACATTTAAATTATAAGCGTTTTGATTAAATGATTATTTTATATGATTTTCTGAAGGAAAATAAAAGAGACTGGAAATTGCTGTGATGTATAATACTTTCTAGAAAAATATAACAATTAATGGAAAATTGAAGCATAAAAATGAAATAACTTGTGTGTGTTTGTGAAAATATTTTTAAAATTTTATAAAGCAATTTTAGCAAAACAATTACAATAATTTTGGTAATATTAAAAATACATGCTATATAAAGACAAATTTTATCAAAGTACTATACATCCTAATTTGACATATGTACTTAATGTTACATTTGTGATGTTATATTTTAGAAATTATTTTAATAAAACTTATCGTTACTTGAATTTTAAAATTTTAAGTAATAAATTGAAGAATTAAGCATCATTTTAATTAAGGTGATTTAGAAAGGTAGTAAATTTATAAAAGATAAATATATCTGCAATTATATCTAGACTCTATAATATGAAAGCAAATAGTATCTGTAATAGATGAAAAATAGACGTTTCAATAATTTACTACATGCTTCTCTCCAACACATGTATATATTACATATTTTAATTTTAAATTAAGCTGAGCTGAAGAAGAGGTTTTGAAATTACTTCCCCAAAGAAAACTATTTAACTTTAGAGATTTAAATTATTTTCTAGGAATTTTAACAAATCATTATATTTTCAGCAGATTGATCCATAACAAGATATTATCACAGGGAAAGAGAAACTCATCAAGTTATCGGGAATGCTGCAAGATTTCTTTCGTTTACTGAAATGGGTAAAAAATTAGCAATATTTCTTGCTGAGAATGTGTTTTTCGAAAATTATTTCGAAAACAACGGCTAAATATGATTTAGTCTTCTTTGGAAGAAAAAAACTTATTGGCGATATTGAAGTGTTCTCACTTAAAAATGTAAAATTTTCAGCTATTTTTAAGCCACTCAGAAACCGCCACTTTCTTTCATTATTTTATAACAGTAATTGATAACTGTTATCAGCTTAAAATATAAATTAATAACAAGTTATTGAAAAATAACCATTTGGCACAGCTCTACTTGGAAAATACCGATTCTACGACCAAAATTAGCACGATTATTTTCTCCATCCTTGTTCCCCCAGTGACATCATAATGTCGTGAAGAATACGAGGGTTTTTAAGGGGAAATGGTGACCCCCTTCCTTATGTTGTTGCATGGGGTTGTTGATTACAAAGAGAAAGTGATTAATACAACCAATTTCTGCAACTTCATTATTTTACTTATAGTAATAACTTTATAGTAATAAAGTAATAATTTCATTGATTTATAATATTTATTTCCCATGTTTAATTAAATTCCATATATTTAATGACTAATCAGCTCTATGTTCTGATAAAAAAGACCAAATTAATATGTTGGCGAATAGATTTCCTTTATTATACATTTTTAAAAAAATTATTAATAAAACCAAAATTGGGTTCATTAATGAAGAATTGAAAATAAAAATTCAATTCCACTAAATTAAAAATTTGCTATGCAGAATTAATTAACAAGCCCTTTCTATTTCACATTCTAATCATTTATCATTTTAAAATGTAATTAATGGAAAATATATCACATTTCATTCAGACTTATAAGAAATTTATTCAACGTTAGTATTCCACATACAAGTAAAGCTGAAGTACTATTAATTGAGAAATACACAAATAACTGAAGAAATTTATAATATTATAGCAAGATGAATAAACAAAAATTTAAAAAATACGACAACAACATTTCACAATATTTTTAAATTCATCTATAAGACTCCTTTATAATTAATTTTACTAATAATCACATGATAAACAATAAGAAAAAAATAATGTGATTTATTGTTACTCATAAATCATGTTATTTCTCGATTATTTGCGATCTTGACGGACTACATATTTAATTTACAAAATAAGGAATAAATACCACCAAAATAAAAATATTTTGAATCTAAAATGTCTATAGTTATTATTTTTTTAAAAACAGTTTTAGAGATACTTTTTTTTATTTAACTAAATGCAACATATTTGTGTAAAATTCATAAAACAAAATATATGTTACTTGCTTAGTGATTATTCCATACGTTTGAAATTTAATTGCATTATAAGAATTCAAGAGATTTGCATTTAATTTAAACTTGATAAAGTGAAAGTATCTATTCTCACAGCTGCTCTGGTTTTCTATAATAGCAAGAAGGACAACAAGTCTTCGTTATTGTTCGCAGTAAAATACGGTTTCTCATGACCCCTTCTCCACTTTTCAATGGTGCATGCTTCTATTGTAAGAAAAAAACATTAATTTAAGAAATTTAATTCAAACTTGACAAAGTTACAATATCGATTCTCAGCTGCTGGGGTTTTCTACAAATGCAAGAATGTAGTCATTCTTAGTGCAGACAATGACAAGCCTTCGCTATTGTTCGCAATAAAATAAAGCCTCTCAAGTCCCTTTTTCCAGTGTCCAATGATGCATGCTACAATAGTAAGAAGAAAAAAACATGTGTCAAGTAATCGCTATTATTTGTAGTCATCAGTATCAATCATGCTTGTCTCTACTGTGAAAAAGTCCCATGCCTCGAGAAATAGAAACTGATTCAAATATGGATGTTTTCCAGCAGAGTCTCAGCAAGATATGCGGAACGAAGACAGCAAACAGCAAAAATAGTGTGAATTAGAGAGTAAATTCTTCCCAACGGAGTCCTACCAAGACTTGTGCTATGAATATTTTTAATAGTGTCAACAGTGAAAATTGTGTAAAGTAAAATATTATTTACAACAGTGTGAATGAATCGGAGGCAGCTGAAGTCAGTAAGCAGTCTCTAGTTATCGGTTTATACTTCCCCGATGGAAGCGAGCTTAACTATATAAGTGAAAAACCTAGAGTTTCAACTCTATCGGATTTGTTAACGCATACTATGAGACATGGATACCACCCATCAGAAGATATAGTGAATGTGCAAGCAGATCTATTTAAACTGCAAGTTCCTGCTTCGAATCTTACTGTGGAATGCGTAATGAGTAACTTGACTCAAATATACGAATGCTGCAATGAAATAAATAATTGTGTAAGTGAGTGTCAGAAAAACAATGCTATTAATAGCATGAACTACTACAAAAGTGCATTAGATGAGATATTCAAAAACGGAGGTATGTGTCGCTCTGTTATTATTGGTTTAAATATTGATAAATTTTACTATGTAGATGCATAGTAAAATTTATCAATATTTAAACCTATAATAACAGATAAACAATAATAACAAGTGGTTTTCCTCATGACATTAACTCATATTTAGAACTAAGTATTTTTAATTATTTGTTTGAACAGTATGTAAAAAAGTTATAACCCAATTACTAACAATATTTTTGGTAACGTTAATATAAATATGTTTAATAGAGAATTCAAATTTAATGTTTTAAATATGAACAACTTTTTTAGACTACATCTTGTAACGAACTATGAATTGATTACTATTAGAGCGGTTATATAAGCAATCCTCCCCCTTCCTCTGTAAATACTCCCTAAACTAATAACAAACGAAATTTTAGCTCTGAGAGTAGCCCTGAAAAAATAGCCTTCACAAAAAAATAGCCATAGAAACTGCTAACAGATTTTCAGTTTTGGCTGTAGAAAATGTTGACGACCCAACCAGTACTAATATTAACAATCAAGAAAATAATAATTCTATTTCCCCCACCTCCCAACCTGCAACAAAGCCATCAAAGTCATCAGCCATTATAGTTTCCACTGAAACCAGGTAGGCTGACTTTCTAAATGTGTGAATTAAATGATAAATTAAAACTATTTGTTGACACTCCAGCTAACCACAGAGAGCTGACGAACTATTTTAATACCAACGAAATTAAATATTATATAATAAAACGTAAATCACAACGACCCCTGAAAGTGGTCATAAAAAGCCTTCCAATAAGTTCTACAATAGAAGAAATAAAATATTACCTAGAACGCAATAATTATATTGTATTAAAAGTGAACCAAATGAGAAGGTCAATGGGAGACATAAGGTTCATGCCTCTGTTTCAAATTCATTTGCCCAATAATGAAAATTCAAAAATATTTCAAGAAAACTATTTAGGCCATTTCATCGTTAAAATTGAAAAACATAATTTACCAAGTGGACTTACACAGTGCCATAACTATCAGTTATGGCATCATAGCAGCGAAATCTGCATGCTGGACCCTAAATGCGTTAAGTGGGTTGATGAACATAGAACCAGCGAATGCTCTCTGGGTAAAGAAAAAATAGAAAAACCAAAGTGTGCCAACTGTGGGGGTGAACACCCGGCTAATTATAGGGGATGCCTTAAGTACCCAAAACCAAAAACCAGTAAAGTTAATAGAAATATCTCTTATGCTGCAGTTGTAAGTATAAACAATTAAAAAACTAACACAATTAACAATTCCACTAATAATATGCAATATAACTCAATTAATGCTATTAATGCTACTCTATAACTAATCAGCAAAATACTAATTCGCCTAACACTTTTAACTTTCATTTTAATAATTTTAAAAGTATAATTGATCTTGTAAATAGTATAAATAATTTACTTAATAATAATTCCTTTAAACAACTCATTATTGTATTTACTATTATTACCCCTAAACTAAATGACTGTAATAATATTCATGACATGTTCTACCATATCATGGAAGTAATAAAAACCATGCAAGTTAATCCATCAGCTCGGCCATGAGTTACAGAGGAGTAAAGTTAGCAATATGTACATGGAATGCCAATGGCATCTTAGGTAAAGTAGATGAACTGAGGGAGTTTGTTGATAAACACTCCCCAGATGTAATACTCCTGCAAGAAACTTACCTAAAACCAAATCAAATAATTAACCTAAGAAATTTCAATATATATAGAAATGATAGGGAAAATATTTATAACAAATATAGATATTGCCAGCCAGGCGGCACTGCCGTCCAGGTAAACAACAATTTTAGTTGTTACTAGATAGAAAAAGAAGAATTTGAAAACACAGAAGCCACAATAGTTAACATACATATAAACAATAATATACCACCCGTAACATTCATCTCTATTTATATACACCCTCCCCCTGCCCAAAAAAAATACAAGAAACCTTAACTTAAGAAATTTTTTCCCTACTTGTGACTCGGAAAAACTCTCTATACAGAATAAACAACAATGTGATTATAGGTGGTGATTACAATGCTTACCATACTGTTTGGAATTGTAATAGATCGAACCCTTTTGGAACAACCCTAAATAAGCTAATTAATAAACATAACATATGGCTGGAATATCCCCAGGTACCCACCAAAATTGGTGGTCATATATGTGCGACTGCATCTACAATTGACTTTTTCACTATGAAAAATTTCCCATATGCCTCTAAAACAACTACGATATGCGAAATGACAAGTGATCATAATCCTGTCACTTGTACATTTGATATATCACACATAAAGATTACACCATTCTTCATTCACTACTTCCAGATTGGACAAAATTCAAGCATAATACCAATCATTACAATACCAAGATTACCAAGTTTAACAATATCATTACCAAGATTAACAATACCAATCATTTAGTAAGTTTAAATAATTCCAACGAAATAGAAAGCAAAGTATATAATCCAGTTAATATTATCTACAAAAGTTATGAAAATACTTAGAAAAAAAAATAATATATCCTTCCTTAACCATGAGATAAAGAAAAAAATTAATACTAGAAATAGATTAATGAAAAACTGGTAACAATCACAACAACTTTCAGACAAAATTTTATGCAATAAATTTGATAATAAATTAAAAAAAGAAATTAAAACTTTTAAAAATAAGCAGTGGCATGACCACATTAGCTCACTAGCAGCAGAGGACAGTACGTTATAGAAGGTGACCAAGTCTTGTAAAAATAAAAAATAGGTCTTCCCACCCCTAAACGGAAATAAAAATATTGCATGTATAGATAGTGAAAAAGCCGATGTAATTGCAGATCAACTGTCACTTAATGAAATAACCAGTGATAAAGAAGGTGAAATCAATACTGAGGTGGAAGCTTACTTACACTCACCCCCATCCTACACCAACCTGCCAACTATTTTATCATCTGAAATTATCACGTATATTGAAAGGATGAAACCAAGAAAGGCACCTGGACATGATCTAATAACTAACAAAATACTAAAAAACTTACCACTAAAAACCATTTTTCATCTTACTAACGTATTTAACCGCTAATAAGGATAAACTACTATTCTCCATGCTAGAAATTAGTAATTATAGCCCCCATTTTCAAGGACAATGGCAACAATCACAGGGATCCTAAAACATATAGACCCATTAGCCTGTTGCCGGGATTATCAAAACTTTTCGAATACTACATTAAATGCAGACTCAACAAATTTATAGCAAATAATAACATAATAAACAATGACCAATTCGGCTTTAGAGAAAAACACTCTTTTTGACATCAGTTACTAAGGGCTGCAGATTTGATAACAAAAAACATAGAGAAAGACACAAAACAAACAAAAGAAAATAAAGCAACAGCTGCTTCATTCCTGGATATTGCCATGGCCTTTGATAAGGTGTGGTTTAACGGCCTATCTACAAAATGATAAACTTCAAAATCCCTCCCCCCTGATACTAATGATACATAATTATTTAAGACTCAGACAATTTAAAGTAAAAGTAAACAATAGCTTTTCGGAAATTACTGAAATTAAATGTGGAGTACCACAGGGTTCCATACTCGACCCCCTACTTTTCTTAATATACCTTTGTGATTTGCCTAAAAAAGATGACGTAGAAAGGTGTATCTTTGCCGATGATACAACTATAATGTCTACTGGAAATGACAAAGAAGAAACATCGTTTCCAATTAAGAAATACATCCCAATACTGGAGCGATGGTTCACTTGCTGGAAAATTGCCATCAATGCAGACAAATGTGTAGCTGTATTATTCGGAATTAAGAGAAAACCCACCGCTGAAATTAAATTATTCTATATAAACTCACCTTGGTCTCCAGGTTTAAGTACCTAAGGGTTATTCTCGATAAAAGGATGGCACACATAGATGAGACGTTAAAAATCTAAGACAGGCAGAAGCCCAAATATATGCTCTTTTAGAGAGAAAATCTGTATTAAGCGTCGAAAATAATTTACTACTATATAAGGCACTGGTAAGGCCGATTGCTTTGATGTATGGGAATATGCTGCTCAAAAGCACTTTTGTAAAATTCAACATCACGAAAATAAAATTGTCAGAATGTGTGTAATGGCCCCTTTCTACTTTAGGAATGAAAAAAATATATATTCAATGAATAAAAGATACAAACAATAACTGACCACGTAAATAGACTGGCAAAATCACATTTTATAATAACTTAACACTAATTCCCAATTCATTAATATGTAATTAACCAGTATATAATTTTAATGTACCAAAAAATAGGCACCGTCCAAAGGCTATCATAAGAAATGCGTAATTAACAAAATTTTTTAATTTCAGCAAATGCAAATATATTTAAAACCCCATGGCGAAAATAAAAATGTATATAAAATGAATTCTATTCTTACACTTTTTCCTTCATTTCTCACCAATTCGTCGCGGGTAATTAAACCCTCTTTCCAGAGAGGGGGAACACCTGGGAAAAATCAGGTTATTCGACGGGAACAAATCACGTTGATACTAAAAAGGAGCCAGAAGACCATTATGCAAGTTTTGCCTGTTCCTTATTCAACTAGGGTATTTCATCGATCAGCTTTAAAAAAAAATTGAATTATCATCATTCACCTTAATGTAGATCAACAAATTAAATTATATGAATTCATTACTTCTAAAGAAAATGAATTCATATCTCATCTAACAATTTCTCTCGCAAAACACGAGGTAAAAAAGAAAAGTGTTATAAGACTAAAAAATAAACCAATACTTCTCTCTACATACCCCCAACAATACCATCAGGAGGCAGTAGATAAATTGTTAGCAGAAGAAGATGAGTTCATTGCAAAAGATCTGGTTGATCCCAAGAGGAAATCAAAGCTTTGGAAATACAACTAAATAAATACAATCCTTTAAGAGGCTTTTCTTAGATAGATCTTTCTTTTATCAAGCATTAAAAAAGCAATAATCAGCGAAGAGAACAAAGACAAGCGCTGCTTCATGTGGGCTGTACTTTCAGCTCTTTACCCAATACAGGATTACCATCAAGGTGCAAGTAGTAATCATCATTACGAACCCTACATTAGTAATCTATAATTTCGAAAATATTCAATATATAAGTTTATATTCCTGATTTTTGTTATGTTGACAATTTAAAGTGGAAATTAGTTTTTAAATTCTTTAATTTAAAGATTTATGTTTTTTTTTGACAATTACAATATAAAGATATGATTTATTAGTCAATAGTATAACAGTGCAATTGAATATACATACATACATATATATATATAGTAGCAAGTAGCAAGAATAACTTCATATATTATACTAAGCAATATATATATATATATATATATATATATATATATATATATATATATACATGTATATATATATATATATATATATATAGTGTATTTTGTAATGAAGTATAGAAAAGGAACAATTTAATTATTTGCTTAGTATGACATATAAAATTATTCTTGCTACTTCATATATCATACTAAGCAAATAATTATTTTTCGATATTTATTATATTATCAGAGATAAATACATAATATAATCGTGAATATTTATAGAGTTTTATTAGATTTATCAGAGATAACTTCTCATTTAATTAAATGCCTTATTTTGCTTGATTTGCTGTAATACATTTTTAAAGTGATTCTGTGAAGTAAGGTATTTGGTTTGTTATTCATAAAAAATGCAGCAAAGATTAATTTAAATTACATGTTTTGTCTTTTAAAAAATATATTAGTCGTTTTGTACTATTTTGAAAGATAAAAAAAATAGTTTTGATTGAATTTTATATATTTATAATATCATATGCAAATTTTGATTTCTTCATGATTTTTGGAAAAAATAGTGTTTATTGAATTTGATTTATTGCATTACAGACTATTCTCAAGTTACATCTAAGACCATATTTGAAATAATTCCTACATGTAATTTTAAAGGATTCTGTATTTTAATGTTTATTTGAGCAAGAGAGAATAATACAAAGTATTTGGTATGCAAAATCATTTCCTGTAAATAAATGTAATGTGTATAAAAATATAGTAAAATAACACATAACAATTATTTTTATAGAAAAAATATGTATAAAATTTAATTACATTAGAAAAATTCTTGTTGAGAGTAATAGTAAAGTAAATCAAAGTTTGTGCAGTATAAAATATATCTATCCAGAGGTATTAGTGTTAAGAGATTTATAATAAATAATAGAGTAAAAAAATGACTAATAAATTTTCTAATTCTTCAATCATGTCTATAATAATATGTGAAATAAATATTTAAAACGAAAAAATTTCGTATGCAGATGATTTCGTCAACATTATGAAAGTAATTTACCAATTATGAAAGTAATTTGGTACAATTCTGCATGACAGTTCAGTAAGTATTAAATCACACGTCTAATTTGATCAATGAGCGATCACATTTGACTCATGGGTTGAACAACCAGTTCTTCAACTACACTACTATTGCTATCTTCGGTTCAGCTACCTTATGGTACTTGAACTCCCGGTTAACTTACGGGGAATATTTTTCTTCGAGCCATTCACAAGAGACTTAAAGTACTGATTCTTAAACACAGGAATCTCCTTCTTGGAGTGAGTCGCAAGATATTTCAATTACTGATTCTGAGACCAAGAAGTCATCTTCTGGGAGCGAGTCTGGGTTTGTTCAAGTACTGATTCTGAGGCAGGTTGTTGGTACAAAAATTATATATATTTCTAAGCAAACTTTAAAAGTAATATAACCTATTACATAATACGCACTTTTTAGTGCAAATATTCCGATATCCTAATTCGTATCTGAAGAAGTGAATTCACTTCAAGAAAAATAGAACCTTTAATTTAAGAATTAAATAATCTTCACTTTGGGAATAAGCAAATGATTTGTGTTTGTGTGTGAGTAGAGCTTAGCCTCTCAACAAAGAATGTATTTCTCAATAAAATCATAAATATTACAAAATACTCTAATTATTTCACTCCTCGAAATGTCATAAAATAGATTAGGGTCTCACATTCCATCTAAATTCAGTGTATATACCATTTTCAAATTTCTTAAATTTTCTTCATCTATAACAAAATATCAAAACTCCAGGTATCAAACATCATAGCTCCAGGCTTGATGCCAAATTTCTAACATCATCTTTAAATATTGTTTTTATATTGATTCTTAGCGTATTTATTCTCATTTTAACTAGCCAAAAATCATAAATTTTGAGGATAATGACCTTATTGTGTTCATTTTAAAGTATCAAGTGACAATTTAGCTATATAATTTTTTCATCTTTAGGTATATAAGTAAATTAATTATTCTTCTCCATCACCCTCAAATATATATTTTGTTATTAAGTATTTTTATATAGATTACTGTTTTTAATTTTTGTGCTTCATTTAAAAATGTTTTCTTCGTTTGATTTTAATTTCTGAATCGTTTTCTAACTTGAACTAAGCATTTTTTAGAGGATTTCAATTTTAATCCATTTTCAGCACATAATAATCTACTTTTTATAATTTTTCAGTACTACTATTTATCAAAACATATTTAAAGCTTGAAATATGAAAATGCAACTCTGTTTTTTCTTATATATATATATATATATATATATATATATATATATATATATATATATATATATATATATATATATATATATATATATATATATATATATATATATATATATATATATATATATATATATTGCAAGACAAACTGAATGAGAAAAGAGCAATCCCAGATGATTCCTAAAGATGTTACACTACTACTCTGGGGTCAAGGTGGGAAAGTATATGCGTAATTAGCCAACTTTTCTCTTTTTCATGGCTGTAAGTAAATCCCGTATGCGGGCTCTATTTGCTTGGTAGTTGAATTATATTTTTGCTCGCACCCAGGAAACGAAAAGGCAGTTACCCTTTTATTTTTTTCCTTTTCTAATTTTGGAAAATTATCTGTTCTGTTCTCTGTTCTGAAATCATAAGTGTTTCTGTTCCGAAAATTATAAGTGCTATTATGCTGAGTTCAATAGTGACATTTTATACATTTTGTAAAAAGTATTTTCGCATCTCAGTAATTTCTTTTTAAACTGATTTTGTCATAATTTTATATTCGACATGAAATATGTTTTAGGACATGAACAACACCATTAATTTATACCACATATTTTGCATTTTTATTATTTGCTAATATAAAATTTACTTTTCCATAAAAATATTATAAGCTTGCTAACAAAAGTAGCTAAATAAAGATAATAATTTTCTAAACTTCCACTTGCGTTTGCTTCAGACCAAAATGTATAAAAGATTATAAAAATAAAATTATTTGATTTAAGTTTCTAAAAGAAATAAAATATTTAAATACATGCGTACATATATAAATATAAATTGTAATCACATGCGCATTTTGTTAGTAAATTAATATATTCAAAAAGATGTAAAATGAATTATAATGTAATTTTTTTATTCTATGTAAGAGATAGAATAAAAGCTAATTCATGCTCTAAAGATAAAATGTGAAGAAATTTTTCTTCAAAGATGTGCATTTAGTAGTTTAAGAAGTGAGATAAGAATACGCTTGTGTATGTGTATTTTTATCACAATGATGTGATAGAATTCACATCACTACAAATACATCTCTTCATCGAAATTTCTCAGTTTTTTTCTCGACAAACTCAACTTTTCATTTCTTATTTAATTTATTGGGAAGATTAAAAATGTTATACTTTACACTTGATTATGAAAAACTTTTTCACTGAACAGCAGTTGCTGATAGTTTATTAATCATTTTTTAACACTAATTTTTTTATGTGATACTTATAGCCTATTTTAACACATTACACAATTTAAAATTAAATAGTGCTATCAACAGCAGTAGGAAACAGAAATTGCTCTGAAATTCTTCAGAACCATGTTATCTAAAAAAATCATAAAATCTATTTCTTTAAGCTTTATGAAGAATAAATGTGAACCACTATGTAATAATCTAGTGAAAGCATAAATTTTTTTATCCTATTTATTTTAAAGACTAATGAAATTTGAAATACATAAAATAATAACATATATAATTACATTATAATAGCTACACAATCATTCAATATAATATATATATATATATATATATATATATATATATATATATATATATATATATATATATATATATATATATATATATATATATAATATCCTACACTTAAAGATAGGAAATTTATATTTACAATATGTACATATCTGAAAAAAATATCAATATTTTAAGAAGTATTTTGTATACAAAAATTTTTTGAGATTTTTTTCGTTTTAAAATTATTTTATCTTTATTTTGCCTTGTTGTTTTTTATTTTTCGCTTCGATTGTAGATGGAGGATCTCTGATTTTCAGTGATCGCGTATATCTGGGATCAATTATTTCTGGCAATAAGCAATCATAATAGAGGTTTCTTAGTTAATCCTCCATTTCTTCTTTCGAAAATAAATCGTCCTTGAAAAGTTTTTCGATTTTGTGGCCTTTCGGTGTCCATAGGACAAACAAATAATGTTTTTTTCGTTATATGTAACTGCCCTTGGACATGGTAAAAATATTTGTGTCTTTTGTTTAGGTTACCAATTTGTTTTTCTTTTGTTAAATTCCAAAATTTAAATTTCCTATTTAAAATTGCTTCCTCCGGGGTATAATCTTTGCAAGAAAATGGACATTTAATTTCAAGTATACCATCGTTGTCAATTGAAACATCAGGGTTTGCATCTAAATATGGTTCTTTGCTGTCTATATATACAAATAAGCCTTATTTTTTATTTGCAATCCCTAAAATTTTAAGATACAAAATTGCATTATCTTCATGATTTCTGTCATACCTCATCGCTTCATTGTCAAAATGAGAATATATCAGAGATTTAACAATATTTTCCCAGCTTGTATGAGGCAATTTGCAGCAAATACTTTCAAAATTGAAGGCAGCTATTCGCTTTCGCCTTTCAAACACCCATTGAGGACAATCTTGTAGACCTTTTGTTCACGAATACCAAGAAACTTAAACTTAGCAGAAATAACCTTAAAATCAAAAGAAATATATATACATACACTCATTCACACACACACACAGATAGATATATTTGATATTTTTCAGGGATAAATAAATATTCCGTAGGTTTTGTTGAAATGTTCAAGTTAATTCTGCATCAAACTTAGTAAGCTATAAACTTAGGATCAAATATAAAATTTAAAAAACAACATATTTTAGAAAGTTTTTATAAAACAAAGATTAAAAAATATGGAAGTGATGAACTTTGAAATGTCTATAGATATGTATTGCAATATCATATCATGTACTCATACTCCTTGAAAAATTACATCAAATATATAAAAAAGAATTTAAAAAGCTAACTACATGAGTTATTTATATTGCCTCTCGTATATAGTAAAGAGGAGAAAATATCCCATCTCTGAGGATATATATATCCTCAGATGGGACATTCCCCCCCTACCCTTATATATATATAGACTTTAAACAAACACCTTTCTCACTTGAATTTAGAAATATATTTTTACAGGAACACCCGCATCATTTGCTAGGGATGAGTGAAGGGAGCTCACAAATTATCTCCTAGAACTACGAAAAACCAAACTTTAAATTTTAGCGTGTGAGGAGGAGCTTCCTGACTAAAGCATGCAATTGATTGGATTGATTAGTCAAACAACTATGTATTCATCCGCTATGTGGGCGTTGCTAATTTTTGCAAACAATTTTAAGTTTTATGCATACAAATAAAAAAATTCCTTCATAGATAAAGTAAAAATAAAAATTTGATCTCATTTATATAAATATATTTACAACTTAAGTGAGTTATTTAAAATTTCTAAATTCTGTAACTTATTTAAGTTATTTATGTTTTAAGCATATTATCAAATTACTGAGCCAATTTAAAAATAGTTAAAATAATTTTAAAAATTAATTTCAAAATAGAATAAATTAATATTTTTGTGTATTATAAAAACTACAAAAAGTGGAGGTCTAGTTATAATAGAACTTGAGAAATATGTTTTTAAATTTTTCCATAGACTTAACATTAGAGCTCGTTTTCAATATGGCGCAGAAGGAGTCCCCATAAACACAGGAATCTCCAGGAACAGGGGAACGAACTTGGAACAACCCATTTCAAAAATTGCTGTTCTGCATTAAAGCATATAGAATTTATTCATGTGAGCTTTTTAACATTTCTTAAGAAGCTGTCAATTACCGATTCCTCAACCATCTAGTCCACAATAATCTGACGTGGGAGCACCTCCCTCAACAAGTTACCATAGATTAATTTTAAGTTTGAAAAATTTTCAGAAACATAAAAAACAAAGAATTATATTTTTAATCATAATTATCAGCTTTTCAATACGATGAAATTCATCATTTTGCGGAATACTTTCCTGCGGTTGATCAAACTGAACATTATAGATTAAAAGAGATATACACATACGAATATTAATAATAAATGTACAAATATACACATAAAAATAAACAAATACAGGGCAAAATATGTTTTTTCTTCAAAAAATATTTTAAAATTGCACTCGTTAAATTTCGTAAAGCTCTGTCAGATGAACGGAAGTAAATTTTAAGTTGATATACTACTAACATTCTATCCAATGTTACGTAAAAAGGCAGTTATACTCTCCTAATTACCTATATTTCAATGATTTAACCTGTGATTACTTATGTTTCATCCGTTTAAAACACTTTCACTAATACAGATAAACAAAAATTAAGAGTTTTTTATCATAAAATGCTAATTCACAGATTCAAGACAAATAATTTCTATTTTGTAAAAAATGAAAACATTGAAAATGACCTTAAAATTCAAAACATATATAAAAATTTAACTAATTTTTTTTTCAAAATTGCAAAGCAGTGAACTTTAATCAAAGATTTAATATATATATATATATATATATATATATATATATATATATATATATATATATATATATATATATATATATATATATATATATATATATATATATATATATATATATATATATATATTTATATATATATATATATATATATATAAGGACACTAAGATTTAACAAATTATAAATTTTTTACTTTGAAGAAAAGAATTAATTCAGAGATTTAAACTTGTACATAGTGTATATTGCTCCATTATTCCAGGTTTTCACCGGCCAACTTGTCTAGTGGTCAGCGATCTTGACTACGGATAGGGAGGTTCTGGGTTTGAATCCCGGTTCAAACATGGATGTATTTTCTCTTTCTATCTATCCCGTCTTTGTCTTTTCCTTGTGTGAATGAAGTGTGATTGGTTTCCTACCCTATAAACGTGTCTGTATGGCATGTGTCTGTACTGCAGAAGTCGGACTCCACACCAAATACGGTTTTGTTGGAAACGTGGAGAAGCGCACCCCAATTTGAAAGCCTAGCTGGCACACGAGAACAACAACAACATTCCAGATTTTTCGTACATTTCATTCAAGAATTAATTCTCTTAAAATTTAAAAGAATCTATTCTGAGAGATTTACATTTGTATATATATATATAAAAAAATCTATAAATAGTGTATATAGCTCCATTATTCCAGATTTTTCGTGAATTTCATTACAATTGTTGTGAATTTAAGAATTAAAACTCAAATAACTATCTCTTTATTTTGAAAATTTGAGAAGTGCTGCTCTGTCATTAACAATTATGAACAAGCCGCGAGCACTTAATAAAAACAAAATGCGTTATAATGAAATTAAATCTTATTTTCCTTTTTTAGTTCCAAATCTGATGGAAGTGTAAACTTTTGGCAAATGTAAACTTCTTCCTCATTAATGTCTTCGCAGGTTCACATTCCGTATTCATACAAGATCCAAAATCTCATGATTTACTTGATCTTTTAATAACTGAATGAACATTCTGTGATAATAGGCATTATTATTATTGTTACCATTAATTAGTGATAATAATATATATGAGCCAGCTATGCATTCTGTAAACATATATTATTATCTCTAATTATATATAGGAATAATATACTTACAATAATATTATTAAAAATGCAATTTTTTATTCTTGTACGTTACTTTGTTAGTAAATGCTGTTAAGTTATTACGTATTGTTTATAGTAGATTAAATAAAGAATTTTTGAAGAAATTGTCCTGTTCAATGTAGTTCAACCATACATTAAAAAAAAAAGCACATAAAAATTTTCATTAATTAAAAACAATCAAATGTATCAATTTGCTTTATTATTTTATTTGTTTATTTGAAATGTTTTGGTAAGCACAGCTTACTTGGGTAATATTGTAATGGCTTAATTCTCTATTGTTGATGTAATACCCTTTTCGCCCCTCAGCACACTTTTCTAAAAGTTACTCACTGTTGCAAATGTCTATAGAAGCCAACGTGGACCTATTTGAGCATATATTACTGATGTGATTTTTTATTTATTTTTTTCATTTATTAATTATTATTTTTTTGTCCACACATCATGGATTTTTTTCATTTTATCCGTAATTTTTATTAAATTTGAGATTTATGCTAAAAAATTATATTCAAAATATTACACCTAACCCGAAAATCTTATGTGTATTACTGCATTTAGAGTACGTTACTAATATCCTATGTTTGTTTTGCATTTTATTTTTCAAACTGATGTACATCTCACGATTTTGGAGATTTTAGAGTATTCATTTCACATTTTACCTTTCCGCGTTAATAAAACAAAATATATATGTCGCGGAATTTTATAATTCGTAAGTTTTGTTTATTTTATAACAATTTTTGTTTCCTTTTTCATGTTTAATTTTTCTAAGAGACGTTGCTGTAGATTCCAATGTAACATGTAGAGAAACATTTTCTCGATACACATCTTTTATGGACAAGAAAACATTTTTCTTCAAAAGTTTGTTTTTACAATGAAATTAATTTACAGATCCTAATTAATTTTACAACTGATCCCTTAAACAAGACAGAAAAAATCCGAAATTTTGAAATGAATATCTCGCTTATTTTTGAAATAGACAAATGAAGCAGTTTTAATAGATTTATTATGAACAAGTTTAAAGTTTTCTAAATATAATCATAAGGACAAGGAAATTAAATAAAATTTTAAACTTTATAATTTTCACATAAAAATTTAAAGTTCTAAAAAAATGATGTAACATGAAAGTTCTCTTAATTTGAAATATTTTTGTAATTGAAATTATATCTCCGGCCAACGGTATTTGTGGTTGCTATGCCAAACGCTGCATTCTATCAGCTTCCTCGCCAAATCTCAGCGCCTACTGTTACAGCATGCTGATCCAGCTAATGGGAAAAGTCGTCATTTGTTCTAAGTGAACATGAGTAAGCGGAGCCCTTTAAGTTAGGAGAAAAAGTGATTGGATGTAACAAAAGTGGAGCCATGACCGCCCGATATTTTTCGTTCTTAGGCTTTTTCCGAGATAATTTTTAGATAAATTTTCTTGAATCAGAAATGCGTCCAATAATTTTCAATTTGTCGTTTGTGACTTTATAGACAGGCCTGATCATAAGAAATCCTCACAAACAATGTGATAATTTTTTTATAATTAGTTGAGTTTATCAGTCAAATGAAATATGAATTAACTTAAATAACTTTACACAAAAAAATCTTTAATATTTATTATTGATTGGAATTCAGATTCAGTACTTAATAATATTTCATAAATATTTTAAATCCATTCATTGATTTCAATAATTTTATATGCGCAAGTTGCAAGCTTCTCTTAAGGAAATTTTAAAATGAATATTTATCAATATTGTTAACACAAATAAAATATTATAATTCCATGATTCATAAGATATTCTCAAATAATTAGGAAAAAGTAAGTAAGGTAAAAAGAGTCATTTTAAGGATGGTAAACATATTAACTCTTAGAAACAAATAAAAAGAAATCTTATTGAAACATATTTTCAAAATAAATTTAAATTAAACTATTTTGATATAAATGTGAATAAAAAAAATCATCTATACGATAAATTAAATAAAATAACCTTTAAGTGTAAAAGAATGTTGTTTTTAGTTTTTACATTGGGATTTTGCTTTCAATCTTTAATTCAATTAAATATACTACCTTTGAAAAAATTATTGTTATTATGGAAATAAAATATACAAGTATAGGTCACTTGTAGAATAATTCTTTCTTACAAGACAAACTTTATCTTACATTTACCTCCCAAAAATACTTTATTTTATTAACTTATTAAGTTTTTCAGAGAAATATTTTCAATAAACTTATAAAATAGATTTTACAAATCGTTAATTGGAATCAGTGACTTAGAAATTTAACAATATTTCATGGAATTTCGATTCAAGAGTATTACTAGAAAATTCTTGTTGCTGTATAAGGTAGCTTTAAATATTTGTTCCTATATTGATTCTTAATTATGATGTATATGAAAATTTATAAATGTAGTGAAGTTCTTCCCCTCCTTCTATTCCGAAAAAGTAATAGAAGGAGTAATAGCAGAAATTTCGAATAGTAATAGTTTCTTAATGCGTAGGGAAACTGCGTCACAAATCTACTGATGCTCATTTTAATTTAATTTCTAAAAAGCATTATACAGAATTCCGTACCTTTCCATCATACCCTCCCCCTCTTGATAATCGTCGTATCAGAAAAGAAGAAAATTGTAAATTATTGTCATAAATATTCCATTTGGATTATGTATTCTTTAAAAATGTTTACGTTCTCAAAAAGTACTCAAAAATAACACAAAAACTTTTATTTACATTTTATAAACTAAACAATTAACCTTCATTGATAAAAACTTATATAAACGCCAATGTTTATCACTGGCGAAAACAGTTAAGCAATCTCTTTATAATCGATTGTCTAAGTACAATGTAACAGTACTTTTATTTCAATGAGAAAAAATTAAATTTTGGTTTATATATTTGTTTTTTGCCATTGGTTATGTGTGAAATGAATGCTTCTTTTAATTGGAAATATTATCACTAAGCAATCTTTTGCAGCAACTAAATTTAGCATTTAGATTGTTTACAATTGAAACTTTCTTTTTAGTCAATTTTAGCACAAAAACAAAATTCGCTTTATTATGTATAATATATAAATTTTTGAGCGAATAATATCATGTAGTATCTACGTTATATTATTTTCACTTCTCCGTAAAAGTTATGGTATTTCTTTAGGAGATACCATGTTTTTATGACAATATACCTAAGGATATACCATGTTCCTTACGGAGAAGTGAAAATAATACAATATAGATATCATGAATTTATTAGCTCCAAGATTTGTTTTCAATATTTACATAGTAAATCGATATATATAATTTTAAATAATTTAATTTAAAAATAAATATTTTGAAATTTTGATATCTGTCTGAAAATTTATAGAAATGTTGTAATTAGTGAAATAAACCGCATTCATAGTACATGCAACAATGTAAAAATAAAAGAAAACAACGCTTAATTTTAATACTTAAAATCAATAATATTCCCCATAAGTTTATTTTGAACTATGTAGAAAGTAGGAAATCGCTAAAAGATTGAAGTAGTTTGTAGTTTTTAAAATTACAGAAGGGTCACCCAAGCACTGATGTTCTCATAAAAATCCTGAAAACATCTACCACTATACATGTTCTTAAACTACTTTAATTTTTTAAATTACATTAACTTTTAAATTTAAATGTAGAAAAATTATTTAAAATGTTTGGCAATAAATCTAACATACTAATATTTTTGTTTGGGTTTTGAATGGTTGACTTAGTTGATATTGCATTTTGTCTCTTAAATTTTAGCTAATGTTTCAGTTTTGTAATTTGGGCGATTGTAAAATCTAGTAATTACTTTTGAGTTTGAAACTTTGTATTACAGACACTTTTCACTTTTCTATTTGAACTTACAGACAATATTCGTAGATATGAAGGAGTTTCTTTGATCTATTACTTTTGCATGTCGTAAACGAGTGTTTGAATTTCTTTTGTAGAGTTGACCATATCCCCTTTGAAGAAGACATGGTCCCTATGCTTCATACTAATTTCCCGAATTTTCTTTTACATCCAGTTTCTTTATATTTCAATTTATATTTTTATATTTTTAACTGTCTTATTTTCCTGACTTACTTTTCCTTGCGTTTTTAAGGTGGTATATATATATATATATATATATATATATATATATATATATATACCTTAAAAACGCAATGAAAATTATATATATATATATATATATATATATATATATATATATATATACACTAAGAAGATGACATGCTATACAGACGTGAAATTTATACGAAAGGAAGAAGGTCCTGTAATATGCAAATGATTAGATTTTCAGCGCATTCAGACAAAGCAGGCGCCACTAGCGACACCTACATTGTGTTTAAATGAGGAAATTGTTCAGCCGATTCCTCATACACAAATTGCATTTGAACATTGTTGCCTGGTGAAAAGTTGTTGTGATGCCTCGTGTAAGAAGGAGAAATGCGTACCAGCACGTTTCTGACTTTGATAAAGGTCGAATTGTAGCGCACCGGGATTGCGGTTTATCTTATCGCAGTATTGCTGCTCGCGTCGGTCGAGATCCAATGATTGTTAGCAGAATATGGAATCGATGGGTTCAGGACGGTAATACAGAACGCCATGCGGGATCTCAACGGCCACCTATCCCTATCAGCCGAGAAGTCAGGCATATTATCCGCATGACCGTAATGGATCTTGCAACCACGTCACGAGCCGTAGGTCAAGAAACGTGGTCGTTTGGAAGACAACAAGTGTCTGCACGAACAGTTCGACAACGTTTGCAACAGCATGGACTCTCAGCTCGGAGACCATGGCTGCAGCTTCCCTTGACGCTGCGTCATAGACAAGAGCGCCTTCAATGGTATGATCAACGACGAACCTGGGCGCACGATTTGCGAGACGTTATCTTTTCAGATGAATCCAGGTTCTATGTATAGCATCATGATGGTCGCATCCGTGTTTGGCGGCATCGTGGTGAACGCGCACAGGCTGCGTGCATTCGTCATTGTCATACTGGCACATCACCTGGCGTGATGGTATATGGTGCTATTGGATACACGTCTCGGTCACCTCTTGTTCGCATTGACGATGCTTTGAACAGTGCACGTTACATTTCTGGTGTGTTACGCCTCGTGGCTCTACCCTTTATTCGAGCCCTGCGAAACCCTACGTTTCAACAGGATAATGCCTGACCGCATGTTGCCGGTATTGTACGGACCTTCCTTGATGTTCGGCTGTTGCCTTGGCCAGCACTTTCTCCAGATCTTTCACCAATAGAAAACGTCTGGTCAATGGTTGTCGAGCGACTTTTTCGTCACCAAACGCCAGTCACTACGGTTGATAAACTGTGGCATCGTGCTGAAGCTGCATGGGCATCTGTACCTGTACATGCAATCCAATCTCGGTTTGACTCAATGCCCAGGCGTATAACTGCTGTTATTACTGCCAGAGGTGGTCTTTCTGGTTATTGATTTCTCAGGATCTATCTTATTTCTAGTATAAAAATTTATTCAATAAATATCATTTTGTTATCTGCATTTCTTCCTGGTGTAGCAGTTTTAGTGGCCAGTAGTGTATATTATATAAGTTGGTGACTATAGTAAAATCTTAAAGTATAGATCATATTTAACCTGATTTTCAAAAATGCTGGCAATAAAATTAAAAATAATAAATTGATATTTTTGTGATAGTCCTCAAGATTTGGCATGAGCAAAAAATACTTAATCTCGAAACATCAGTTACATCAGAAATTATAAATATGTTGGAAGTTTATATACATACACACACATATATATATATATATATATATATATATATATATATATATATATATATATATATATATATATATATTGTAGAATATAATACATTAACGAAGGCTATATTGTTGTTTTGTTGTTGTTTCAAACCTCCAATTGATCAGCAAAAACCAAATCCATGATGCCACCACTAGTTCTTAAAAAATCTAAGACGAGTAACGGTCTTAGATACATATCTTCCCGAGAAAGCCCCAAAAAATTCAAAATGTGGTCGGGAGAGGCCTGGTTAATATGGCACTTGGTGCAGATCGGGAAGATTTTTACACCGTTAGAAAAAGAAAGTGATCTGAGTTGGCTGATGATCAACCTACTTATGGCTGTTTGGTCACTTCTACAACATTGAAGTGACAGAGTACTGCCCGGATACCGTCCTTTATACCACTGATGCACTGGTGGGGTTTCCCAAAAGACTCTATCAATCTGTTCTGCCTTTGAAAATAGTTCGAGGTAGGTCAGAAAGTCAGGAATAACCAAAGGATCAGAAGAACCATGTTTAGCCAAGGCATCCGTAATCTCATTGCCGAAAACATCCACATGAGAAGGTTCCTATTGAAGATGTATTTTCCGAGAAGAAGAAAATTGCTTCAGTTTGTCGAGAATTGCCACGCTAGTTTCATCTCCCACTTTGTGCCAATTAGACAGGTGTTGAATGGAACTTCGACTGTCCGATAGAATCCAAATGTCCGAAGTACTGGGAGAAGACGAAACCCAACTGAGTCCTGTATCAATGGCGATCAGCTCACTTCTAAAGACAGAACAACCATCAGGATTTCTCATCTTAAGTTTTACAGAGATATTGTCAGAGTGATAAATATTCCACTACCGGAGCAGTCCCTCTCATCTCTGTATCCATCAGTATAAATGAGCATAGTTTCCTCTGGGATATTATTTATTATTTCAAGAGCTAATTGTCTTAACAGGGCAGGAGGATCCCACTTCTTATTAACACTGGAGGAAAATTCTGTATGAAAAAAGATGCCAGAGAGACCCCCGAGTGGTCGAGGCAGTGTTTTAGACTATGCTGCAGAACATTCCTGTTGATAAAGTTGTTAGAATCGGCATAACTAAAAGGGCTATTCTTTTTTAATCTTTGATTATTTCTCCACTCTCGCAGATACTCAGAAGTTCTATTCTGAGACCCATAGGTGAAAAGTTTTGAAAAGTATTTCACCAAGCCGGAAATTCTCCATAGGCCAAGTGGCTGTAAATCAGCTTCTAAAAGAACAATTTCGTTTGGGCAGCAATTTTGAAGTCCAGTGATGATACGGGCTGCACTGAGCTGGAATCTCTCAAGCTTCTGTAGATTAGCCTCTGAGGCACAAAAATACACAGGAAATCTATATTTGAGAATAGGCCTTACAAGCGTCATGTAGGTTGTCCTAAGAGTGACAGCATCAGCATCCCAATCACGTCATGATATATATTTTAATATATTCACTCGCTTTCTGCTAATCAAAAGCAATTATTTTATGTGTCTATTGCAGAAAATTTCAGGATCCAATTTAAAACCCAAATACTTTGGGTGCTATCCACTTACAAGGGCTGGCCATTCATGCAAATTCGAGGTTGGTAATTACAAAGCTTCCTGTTAGTTGTAAAAAGACTAACAGTAGATTTGGACTGGTTAAAAAGCAGCTTATGACTTTCTACAAGTTTAAAGGTGTCAGAAAGAGCAAGATTAACGTTTGACTCTGATCTCTGAATGTCAGAGCAAGAATTGCACAATACTATATCATCGGCAAAAACACCGACCTCGCATCTCTTTGAAATGACCTTCTCAAAGCCAGCCATGAGCAAGGAAAAGAAAATGGGGCTTAGAACAGACCCCTGAGGTAATCCCTGATACAGCTTAAAGCTCTCAAGACAGGATGTTACTGAAATTCGCCTTCATTATCGTGTCTCTTAAGAAATCATAAATCCAGGTCAAAGCCCTTCCATGGAAGCCAAAACGTTCAAAGAATTTAACAACAAGCTTTTGTCGCCACACCCTATCAAAAGCTTTGGAAAGATCTAAGAAGGCTTCTACAGTATGATTAGTAGGCTTCATGTTATGTGCATCTCTAATCCCTTGACAAAAATAAAGCACTTGGTCAGTAGTGCTATGTCCTTTTCTAAAGTCAAATTGTTCCTTCGGCAGAAGATTGTGAGAATTCAAGTAAATGTTGAGACAACTTAAAAGCATTTTTCTATTACAAGCAATGCAAGTCAAGGCAATTGGCCTGTAACTCTCAGGTAAGCTGGCCACTTTGTTTATTTTTCTAATTGGGACAATAACTGCCATTTTCCAATCATGCTAGAGACGACCCTGATTCCAAGACGCGTTAATAATATCTAAGAGTCTTTGATTTCTCTCAATTCCAAGATGGAATATTATCTGACCTCCTTTGCTTCACAACAAAAATCTTTTTATTCGATTAAAAAAATGATATAATTTGATTAATATTACAAAATAAACTTTCTGTTTGATTTGAGAGCCCAGGAGGATTGCATGATATGCCTTTGCCTTACTCAGGCTCTGCTTAAATACCATTGTATGTAAAAAAAAGAACTAACCATAGTCAATGCCACTATTCAGCTAAAACATTACATATTGGCATTCCAAAAAGAGGAAAATTATTTACTTTATTTATTGAACGAATTACTAATGAATTAACTATTACTTGGACCACCAGAAGTGCACCAGAACAACTACAAGCATAAATAAATAATGTGGGGTGATTTATACAATCAGAAGATTTTATTGCTCTATCAAATGACTATTTAAAGATGAACACAACATTGCTTACAAAGATTTAGTTTCTTACTTTAATGAATTTAAAGGATATTAAATAAATGAAAATATCAGATTGCTTAATTAATACTAATGAGAATATTATCTTTATGTCACCCACATAATCAGTGAATAACAAAGAACAATATAAAGTTTATAAAGTTCCATCACAATTAATTTTCTAATAAAATTATTGTTGTTTCAATCTAATTAAATCTGCATTCAAAGCCATTATTTTTTCCTGCATATTTCAAACTTTTACTTAGAAATTATTTTAATTAATTTTTGGCAAAGTATATATCATATCGAAACAATATGTATGACTATCTTTCTGTTATCTCTTCAAAAACTTGTATTAACAGAAAGGTGGTCACTTAGTTTTTCTAGGAGCATTCTCTTGGTTTTCTATGAAGCAAAATACACATACTAACAAAAATTTAGGTTTTCCAAACATCAAAATTTTTATTTTCCTCCATAACTAATCTCTAGTTTTCTTTTTACGCAATTCCTCACAGGACATGGGAAATTCAATAGCTATCTTCATCGTTTCCACATTAAAAACAGTGAGGTGTGCATGTGCAACTCCTGGAGTGTGACAACCCTTCTCACATTCATCTTCAATGCCCATCGGTTTCAGAAGAAAGGAACGAGCTTTGGTGGACCTAGTAAAGAAATAGAATTTTGAATATTTAAAAAATTTATTCATGCTGTTATCTAAATCCTCTGTATTTTTATATCTTTTCTTTTTCTCTCTGCCTTCTTTTATTATTATTTTTTCATCTCATGATTTATTTGGATTTGTTATGTAGTACATTTGTTGTACCTTCGGGCCCTGTGCAGTATTCCTTGGTTCACAGAGAGATATTTTTGTTTTCCCAAATAAAAAAAAATATTACCTTACATAGATAGCTAATATTTTCTGTTTTATCTAACAATATCATTATTCAGCATTTAGTCAATTGCATTGAAAATTTTCTCTTAAATACAATTCACTTTAACGTTTGTTGACTGTTTTATCAACTGTTTACATTTAAATGTTAGCATTACTAATTAATTTTTTCCATGATTTTTATCATTATATAAACGATAGAGAGTATGCTCATGAGAGAATGTAACTTTCTTATCATTAAAGTATTTCAAAATAAATCATATAAATGACAACATCTCAGTACTAATTATTTCCATACATAATATAAATAAAAATTCACATCTTGAAAAAAATAACTTGAAAGTATCTTTTATTACTTAATTAACAGTGCATAAAATGGTAAATTTTATTTCTCAAAAATTTTATCCTGAACAAATATTTGAAATATTTTTTTCACAAAATTAATTTAACTGATCCCATTAAAATTATATAAAGTGAAATCGAAATTTATTTTCATAAGAGGAAAATAAAATAAATCTATATATCGTATCACAGGTGTTCTATGGAATTCATTTTCAAGAAAAATTATTTTTAATATAAAGTTCTACATGTGAATTTATTATTTATTTATTTATTCTGTTACACTGATTAATATTTCAGCTATAAATAAACACATCCAGTGTCGCTTTTCCTAAAACATTAGCGCATTCACAGATTTGACCATACTAAGTAACTGCGCATGCGTTGAATGATTCGTTTGCTTATGAATCGCTCGTCACTTTCTTTCTCCCTAGACCGGTGCCCGATACCTGAACACTATGACCGTGCCTTCTTCATTCATTCAGTAAGTGGTTCGAGATATTACTCGCCGCAAAGCAGCGTGGTTAACATTATATACGCTATGACTTTTAATGTTGAACTTTTGGAGTAAGTTTTTGCTTTTTATTCATTGATTTTCATACTTTCATGTTTAATTATTAAGAATCTCCATTGAACAAAATCTTTTTGTAATAGATTTTTAACTGTTTTATGCTGACACTTGTTTGCATTAAAGAAAAATATTTGTTTTTACAGTATTGAGATTTATCTAATCAAACTGACCTGAAATTTATCATTCATTCAAATAATGTTTTGATTTAAATTTATCCTTAAAGCATTACTTAAATAAATTATTTATATGTAATACAAATGTTTAAAAAACATAATAAAATAATTGAAATATCCCTTTTAAGGAAATTTTTACATATGGTAATTTATAGACCTTTTATAATTTTCCTATTTATATTTTACCATCGATTATAATCTGTTTGATTTTGAGAACATTACTTACGCGTCTGTGTTTTTATATTTCGGTATAAACTTTGGTTATAGTAATTATTGTGTATACTTTAGAGTGTCACGTACAAAGTGCGCTTATACCGAATTCAATGTGTAAGCTATTCGTAAAACTGATCATTGCAAAATAGCGTTGTTAAAATAATTATAAACTAAAATTTAATATTTGCATCTGAATAAGATGTTTCTTTTTTTGCTGTTGAAATTAAGGCACAAGCTCTTACTTTCATTCATTTATTTTATTAAATTCATTCATAATTAAACTGAATCTTCTTGGAAAAAATTTTTTCCTGTTAACAACTTTGTTAACTGTTTAATGCTGCAACGTGTTTGGATTGAAGAAAATCCTTTTTCTCAATATCGTCAGATTTATCTAATCAAACTGACATGAGCTAAGTCATATCATAATTTATTTTTCTTTTAGGACTTTTTTAATTTAAATTTTACTATCGCTTACAATTTGCATGATATTAAAGAAACAAATAACATTACTTAATTGCGTGATTTTGTAATCTTAAAATAAGTTTTGTTTATAGTGATAAATAGAAACGTGAATCAACCATTATTTCTTGAATACATAATCAAATAATTCTCTGGAGGAAATAAAATGTCATCTAAATTATATATATATTTAATGATTGATATATGTAGCAATGTAATGTTAACTATTGTTAAATCCTTCTGAAACTTTACTTAAAGTTACCTTTTTAAGTGTACTTTGATTTAAAGTTAACTTTCAATTAATATATGAATATATTATTTATTTTTAACATAGGTTTTTCAAAATAATAAAATAAATCACATTTTTCTGTAAGTGGTTTTTTATTTGCTTTTGTTCTAGGCATTTTTTTGTTTTTATTTTATAATTGTCATTATATTAAGTTATTATATATTTATTTTCCCTCCTATTATTTATTGTGGAAATTACGTTTATTAGAAACAATACAAGGAACACAATCCGTTAACCTGAGAACAAAAATACCAGTTTTCTGTTCATTGAACATTGAAAGGAGAATCTTTTATACAGCATGTGATTTTAAATTCCCGAATAATTTTAGATACAATGACATCAGGAAGAAATTTCTATAATTTAATGAGCAAATATTATGAACTTTTAATTGGAGAATTTCCTAGAGTATTTTCATTTCAAACGACAGACAAATTCAGTTAGGGGCAAATAACATTATAATTTTATGTTCTTAATGGCTTTTTAAGCATTTCAATAAATTTTCTAGGCATTTTACTGAAAACACTTCTGAAATTTAAATACATACATTTATTTATATAAATGTGAAGAAGCATTTATATTTGCAAAAAATGTTATTTTTATTATTATTATCACAGTTTTCATAATTGTTAATTACTAATTTATTATAAAATTGTAGGTGGAGAAAAGGCATGAATATATATTTTCATTTCAGTGGAATGATATACTCATTTAGGGGTTGAGAGTATCACAATTTGATGGTCTTAATGGCATATTAAGCTTTTCAATAAATATTTAATGATTTTACAAGAAACACTTCTGAGTTTTAAAGATATAGTTTTACTTATATTATTGTAAAGATGCATTTATATTTGAGAAAAAAGTTGACTCTTTGGTGTAATCATTGAAATTTTAAATATTAGGTCATTAGTAATCGATAAACATTCACTTCATACCTTAGAACAAAATTTGAAATTCATTCATATGTATTTATTAATATTACGAAAAAAAAAATCATGTAAAAAGATTTAGTTAAATTTATGTACTAATTATTAAACATGGAATTAATTATTTAATTTTAGTATTGTTGTTTTTTTTCAGACAGAATTTATTTATGTAATTGAGAAATTCTTTTCTAATATCAAGGAAATTTAAAAATATTTCCATGTAGCTTATTAATTAACGAGTTAAAGAAAAATTGAGAAATCTGAACCTTGAATATCATTTCGGAATTTTAAGAATATTGAATTGACATTTTATGAAAACTTTTGTAAGATATTATGATTAGGTTACCGGTTAAAATACAATTACAGTCAGTTTAATAATTTTCTTTAATGTAAATATAATTTTTACATAAAAATAGAGCTTATTTTTTGATTAAGTTAAGAAATTTTCCTTAAAAAAACTTTTTGAATAGTTTAAGATTATGTGCATTCCATTTTTTAAAGTAAAAAAAAATAAAAAAATATAAAATCTTTAAAAATATTAATTATTTTAAACAACGACTTTGATGTTCCATAGTTTTTGAAGCTACATTATGAGATTATTTATATATATATATATATATATATGTATATATATATGTATGTATATATATGTATATATATATCTATATCTATATATATATATATATATATATATATATATATATATATATATATATATATATATATATATATATATATATATATATATATATATATATATATATATATATATATTAATCCGAAAGTTCATCTGCACATTAAAGCTGCAGCCACTATACCACTACACATTTATAATATATCAAATAACAAATTTTATTATTTGATAATTAATGGTTAAGATATACCAAAAAATCTATAAAAAAATTGATTAAGAAAAAAAAATATGATTTAATAATATGCTTCCAAATGAACTTATTTTTTTAAATGTGAATGAAGTTAATTTTCTTGAACACACGTGTTACATTATCGAAATTTCTTAATATAACTTACATTTTATTGATAATAAATGCAAACAATTCGTTTGCGGGATTGCTCATATAATATTTAGGAAAATGTATATGTCATATAATATTTTGAGTTTCCTTCTGAGGAAGGAAAATCATATTTATACTCTTACAAATATGACGGCAATATTGGAATTTGAATCTGTAAATAAAAAATATGGAATTTGTAAATTTATACTTTCGGTAAAACTGTTTTGCTTCTATTTTTTTATTATTTATTTATATCTTCTAGGCATTTAGATCTTTATATGAAGAAATTTTAAAACTCGTTTATAGAAAATTTTCTTATGATTTTTTTTCATTATTCGAAATAAAATATTTTAAAATAATTTCTAAACTTTTATTAATTACTCACTAATCGAGTACTTTTTGATTACTTTTACTTGAAATTATTAAATTTTTTTAGAAATAATGTCACTTTTCCTTATATTGTATAAATTTTGATAGATGTTATAATATTTGTAGTGAGTGATATATCATTTTTTTTTGTATACATCTACAAGAAAAATTGCATAAAAAATGATGAATGACATGATTACAATAACTATGTATGTTTATTTGTACATAAAATCTAGAAAAAAGAATAAATTACATAACTTCATAAAAATTTGATATTTTTTCAGTTTGAAATGCTAATTATGTTATATATAAAATAAATAATTTTGCTTTTAAATTTTATTCAAATTATATATTAAATCAAAAGTAAAATGAAATATTAAATGAAAGTATGTGGAATATTTTCAAAATAACAAATTTATTTAGTCAGCATTTATACGACAAAATAATTTTTTATTATTAAGTAATCTTATGATCAATAACATTTCTATTTACGCTTTTAAAATTTCTAGTTATAGTGAAACTGACATTTTTAATCTTTAAGAAATCATATTATGAATAATATTTTATTTTATTCTTTTAAAATATCTGTAACTATAGTATAACTGAAATTCTTAATTCCAGATTATTTTCTAAAAAACCCTTCACTTAGTCAGAACTTTTTGAAGAAAATAATTTTGAATGTTTGAAGAATCACATAATGAATATCATTTTTATTTACATCCAAAATTTCTGTAACTATATGAATAAACTATTTTTTTTTAAATTCCAGATTATTTTCGACATAAAGAATTCATCTAGATATATTTTGACAAAAATAATTAATATTAAAGGAATGACATAATGAAAAACTTTGATATATTTTCTGTTAAAATGTTCACAATTATAGTGAAAATGTTTTCAATAAACTTAAAAGTTATCTTATTTTCAGATTTTATTTAAAAATAATAATTCATTTAAATAAGATATTTTCTCCAAAAATAGTTTTTAATGTTTAAGAAATCAAATAATATAATTTATTTTTAAATTATATTGTGAATATAATGTTTAAAAATTATTATGTAATTTTTCAAATTTCTCTTTATATATATATATATATATATATATATATATATATATATATATATATATATATATATATATATATATATATATATATATATATATATATATATATATATATATATATATATATATATATATATATATATATATATATATATATATATATATATTATCATAACTATTATTATAATACTTTGGAGTTTTAAAGAAAGCATTTCAATAAGTTTTCTAAGCATTTTGCAAAAGACGATTCTGAATTTTATGTGAATACATTTAATTTATTTGAAGGAGAAGATGCCTTTATGTTTGTGAGAAAAATCTTTTATTCATTATAATTATCGCTATTTTCCATATTTGTTCATTAGTAATCTATATATTTTCACTTGGTAACTGAAACCAAAAACGAAATTACACAATTTTTTATTAGTATTATGCAACCGAATCATAGAACAAAATGAAATTAAATTTATATAATAATTAATAAAAGCTTGGACTTAAACTTTAAAATTTATTATTCCTACCATTTTCAGACAGAATTTGCTTATGTAATTGAGAAAACTTTTACTCTGATAGTGAGATTTAATATTATAGTTTTGAAAAAATATAATTAGGTGGCAGAAAGATTTAAAATAATAAGCTGCATAGTTTTAAAAGGAAATTTGATAATATGAATAATTTAGAAGAAATAGCAGTTTGAAATATTAAAATATTTATCCTCCTTGTAACGCTCGAAAACCATTACAATTTTACAGAATTTCTACTATTATTCCCAGAGAGAATCCTCTAATGTTAAATCCTCACTTTATATGTGCCCCTAATACTATTTGCTGCTACTGCACTATACTTTCCTCATTTGGGTAAGCGGTTGGAAAAAATAATCGTCACAAAGTCAGTTTAATATCATAATAAGCTATAATCTAATCTTTGCATATAATTAGATATGTCCTCTTTTGCTGTAGATTTTTGTAAAGTAATTTCTTTCTTTTTATTCTTCTTTATTATCATAATTTCATTTATAATAATTTGTACCTTCTAAGCTTATCTAACACATATGTTATCTTTAATAATCTCTTAATTGTTTTATGATGACGCTTGTTTAAATTGAAAATTTTTTTTTTGTAATGATTTCATTTATTGGTGAAATTAAGCTGATAAATAGACTCATATTGTAATTTACTCATCTAATGGGTTTCCTACTTCAACTTTTACTATCACTTATAACTAGCATCATTTTTGATTTTTAAACTCATTATTTATATTCCATATAACTTTCGCCTTTACTTGCACGTCTCATTTCTGTATCTGGGTACAAACTTCAATTCTAGTGAAATCTGATACTCGGAGCAATATTTGAAATGAAGAAAAAAAATTATTTATATAAAATAAAAATATAAAATAAATAAAATAGAGATTTATAAATTACGCATTTGCTTGTTAAAATTATTTTATATTTTTATATTGCAGCTTATAGGGTAACAAATATAGAGGCAGAACATTACTTTAAATTTTCAATATTATTTTGATTTACATTTATGTTCAGACATTTAATTAGAATAAATTATATAATTTATTAATACTGATGAAAAATATAATGAAAAGACGTTTTTAGACACTTGTTCCTGTTGATTTTCAGTTTATTGAGAATCATTATTATAAAAAACAATCCAACAATCACAATAGGTTAGCCAGTACAAAAAAGATAAAAAAAAAACTTATTTTTATATTAAATGAAAAATATAGTAAAATATTGTTTGGAGATTCTATTATAAATCATTATTTATAGTTTCCATATAATTTTTATACACTGACTTAAGACAAAAATTCTATAAATTTTCATTCAAAATTTATGAAATTGTAGTTGGAGATAGTCTATATTTCTTAAATGTAAACATTTATTTCGGAACAGAATATCATAGTTTGAATTTTTTATGATTTTCTTTTATCATAAAACATATACTTACTTGTGACTAAAACATTTTCTTGTGATTATTCGATGGAGTCTTCAAGCACTTATTTTCTTGAATCAAATTCTTGGGGTGATACTCCAGAATTTCCAAATATAACTCCAGAAACAGATGAATCATTTTCTTCGGGTGAGTTTCAAGAACTTTCAAGAATTTATCCAGAAATCTGGAATTTATCTTCAGGGACTGAATCGCAGGAGATTTCATATAGTAATTACAAAGAGAGTTGTAAGTGCAGGAAATTAATTATACAACAAAAGCAATTGCAATGTAACAAATCACATCTTAAACGAAAAAGTGGAGACTGTCTCTCTGTTAAAAAGATATCTGATTTTGAAATCTAGTAGTTCATGCTTGTTTAGTAATTAAAGGGAATTAAAGTCATTGATACACAATATTTAAAATATCCAGAGTTTTTCTTATTGTAAATTTAGTAAAAAAATTTAAACATTGAAGTTTTTCGCATAAAATAAGGAAAAAGTGTAATTGTTTTTGTAAGAATAGCATTAATGAAATATAATGCGTTAAAAAGTAATTTAATGTTGGTTATATATTAATTTTAATTACACTTGAAAAAAATTCAGTACAAGCAAAATAACTACTGAAATAATTTATGATTTTCAAAAAATTAATATATGGATTTCTCATAATTAATTTTTATAAGTTTGTTTACAATTTATATGTTAAACGATATAAGCGAATATATGTCGCATGTAAGTAAGAAAGGAAAACTTCTTTCCCTTTTTTTCTTTATGCATATTTAAAAATTTTTGAATAAAATGTAAATATTTTTGTTAATTTTCAAGAACTTTTTATTCATATAATATTTTTCATTTCAAAATTTTGATTTTATTCTGCACTAAAGTTTTATTTTTATCCTTAACTTTGGTTAATAATTAAATGAGCACTTAATTTCTTTTTTGTGTTCCAGCTACTATTGCCGCTGAAGCTCTTAAAGTTTATGAGAAATTTCCATTTCATGTTCTGGTAAGACTGTTTTCCTTTCTTTGAGTTGAAAATGTATATAATAATAAGATAATGATAAATTATTAATACTTTTCCACTTAATGTTGAATTAATTTGCTTTACATTGTTTTTTCAAAAATTATATATTTCTAGTCTAGTATTTGAAATTAATTTAATATCTATACTATAAGTATTTCTACTTGAAAATATTCAACTATATTTCTGACTTAAAAGTAACATTTAAATCAAAACAAAATGTAATTTTTCAATTAATTTTCACAATTCAGTTAGTTACCTAAATTATAACATTTATTGAAGCAAAGTTATAGCTTAAATGATTATGTTTTATTTCAAATTATCATTGAACTATATATATATATATATATGTATGTATGGTATATATGTATATATACATATATATAATGAATGAATGAAATATTTAACAACTGTTTGAAACATTTTGAATTATACATTTTAATTTTTTCAAAAACCGTAAGTAAGTTCTGAATATAAGTATAAAATAAAGAATTTGTCATGTATGTAGATATATATTTCAAGTATACAATGTTCTGAGATTTCTTTTATGTTACTTTCAACCTTAGAACATCAACAAACCTAAAAATGTTTTAAGCATTTCACTTATAAGAAAGTCGTATTAACCTCTTTATTTTGTGAGTAATTTGATAATTGAACATTATATACATTTATTACACGTTTTCACTTCTTTTCTTTCTCCTTTAGATTAACATCCAGAAATGCCCTGGAGAAAACAAACTGCCCAAAGTGAAACGGTCCAACATGTTAGTGCCGTACACGTTGCACGTATCGGATCTCTTAAAAATCCTGAAGTAAGTTAAATTTATGGCATTGTATTTTCTTGAATCGCAGTAATCTGTCACAAGAACTTTAAGTATTAAATGTAATTACTTTCTAAAGAAACCAGCAGCTTTAACTCATCAAAGCTAAATTTTTTATTCCTGAATTTAGAGAATAAAGAGATGTATCCATTTTATAATTCTGATAAACTTTAATTTTAGATGTTGCTGTAATTCTTGAGTAACTCTTGGCATATATTTTTGTTGATTTGTGTTTGGATTTCTTTAATCTTAGTGAAATGAGTAGACTTTTTAATAAGCCAATTTATCTATAGATTAGTATTTTAATTTTTTGTCTTCGCCTTGTGGAGATTTTGAGGTGATATTTATAGTCGTTTATCATTTCCACTTCAGTATGCTAACTAAAAAACTGTACGATAAATATAATAGAGCTTCATGTTGCCGAAAAGAAGCATTATGGTAATTGGACTAAAATTTTGTGGTTTAAAAGGCCGCTTTTAAAGAGAGACTTACTAATCTAATTTTTGCATGCACATCTACAGGAATGGAATTCAGACACTTTTATTGTTTTCTCCCTTGCACTATTTGTGAAAATGCTTGTAACTAGAAAATTCAAAATAATAGAACGTTAAATGCCTTGAACAGCATTCAAATTTTGGAGAATTTGATATCAAATAAATTTAGTGTTATGTTTAGCTTCAAATCTTTAGCCATTCATTTTAATAAAATTAACGGGGTGCTCTGAAATGTTATTTTTTATTGGTTTTTCAGAATTATATAAGCTTAAATGACACAAAAGCCAAAATTTTTGTAGTGAATTTCAGCAACTATTTGTTCATTGAGTTTGAGGTTTTGCACTATAATTGATATATATGTCACAAGACATGAATTTCGGTTTAAATGTTAGTCAGTGTATAATTTTTTAGAACTTTCATAAAATCATTGAGATATTTTATGTCTACATCTTTCCTTATAGGTTTCAAATGAATCTGCCTCCCGAGAAAGAAATATACTTACTAGGCAACAATGTTTTGTTGAAGCCGTGGATGACTTTGATAGAAGCATATCTACAGAATGAGTCCGAAGATCGGTTCCTACATATCATATATTTCAGTTGGAAGAATATTAAACTTTAATAAAATGTATTTAAATATAAAATAAACCCATAATAATTTTATTGTCAGATAGAATTATACTATTCACAATAAAACAATTCTTGGTTATTTATTCTCTGATAGGCATTAAAGCACTTTTAATGTTTGATTTCTTCTGTAAATTTTATTAGCTTTATATCAACTATTGTGATGTAGGATAAATTACTGGATATTTATCCAATGTAAGCCTGCAAAAATATATAGCTAAGAAAATTGCGGTAGATATAATCATATACAAATTCTCTAACTCGAACTAAGGTACATTTTTATTTAACTATCGTGTTAGTTACTGTAATTAAACGAGTCCAGATTCATCAATAGGAAAATTCGTTGATGCATAGAAAATTCCATCTTAAGCATAAACATTTTCTTCAGAAAATGAATCGGGTTCATTGAGAATTCACTTTCAAGTGAGATCTTTTAGAATTATAATTGGATCACCATAAAGCCAGATATGGGATTTTAAACTTTAACATATACTTCACGATGATTGTCATTGCACTTTTCCAACTATACCAATCAAACGATTGAATAAATTTTTTCTAAGCATGAAATAATCCCCTTATGTAGAGGAAAGAACGAGTGATGATTGGTCTGACCATAAATTTGCTTACCAATAATTAAAGGACTATGTTTTGTTATGGTACATCTGTGGTAGATGGTTTGAAAAAAAATTTTTTTTTATGCAGCCTTAAATTTGATTTATTGAATTGTATTATATCATCGACATTTGCCAAAAGAACTGCTTAACTCAAATAGTGTAGTTTTTCAGATTGCTGAATCAAGTTAACAATCCCTATTGTTATTTCTGTTCCTTTAATCCTCGTAAAGTTTATAGTACTAAAAAATAAGCTAAAATTTAAGGTTATTAAGTTTGCATAAATTTTTTATTTACTTAATTAAATAATTATTTAAAAACAAAAATAATTTTCCAAATATAATTCTGCACTATGGAACTAAGTTTATAATTGAAGTATTTACTGCTGCCCGGTTGAAATTTTTAAATTCACTTTTACTTCATGACTAAATGATTTTTATAAATTAATTCAAAAGTAACAATTTATGAAAAGATACAATACGATATTTTTTTAATTTATTGTTAAAATAAAGAATAAACAATCTTAACATTACAATCCAGGTCTAAAACGAGATATCAAATCAACAATCTTGTTTATAGAATATAAATGAATAAGATTTCCATTTTTGCAACTGAGGTATCTCTTCGATTAGTAGCTTTTTATTAGTAATATACTTTTCTTGTAATGGTTAAATTAAAAGTTTCATATCTTAATTGAATATGATATTGAATTCTTTTATAATGACAAAAATATTCCATATTAAAATTAAGCCTAGAATAAGGCTTATTAAAATTAAGCCTTCTGATATAAAGCAAACTTCTTAAGACATTAATAGTGATTTGAAATGACATCGAATCAAAACTGTTTAATAATGTTTATATCATGACAAGTGCAAATATTGGTATTGTCAATTTGTTTTAGAGAGACAACCGATTGTGAAGAAGGGAAGGACGTGTTTTTCTTCCACTCTTCAACCTGCCATTTCGAAACGTGTAAATACAGAATTTGAATAGTCAATTCTTGTGCCAAAAGATTAAGGTCAAGGTAAAATTCTGAGCTTTTTGGGGAATATTCCATCAAAATCCGTCACGACACGCAAAAGTTATTAGCTCATTTTACTCATAAACACTTTTTAAGTGATCCTTAGCCCTATTTTGCTACATGCAATGAATCGTACACTGATCAGCATATTTAAATTTATTGCATCAATTTTAATCACTATCGTACTGCATATTTAACTTTTACCTTTTTTAACCTTACAAGGTCCTTAATAGAAAGATTACGGTGAGAAATTTCTCTAAATTCCTACATTGTATATGGCGATTCCACTTTTAACGTTTTATAAAGTCACAAATTTTGAAAACTCTATAGTTCAAGCAGTGCTTTATGAAGTTTGTCCTTGGTAGGATTTAGTGGACTAAATTAGTGGATAAATTTAAATTATGAACAAATTAAAAAATTTGTCACCATTCTTACTTTAAAAGCTTCTCTGTGTGGCTAATAGTTCCATCTTCAAACACATTCATGGTATATTGATAATCGGATAAAAAATTTTCTTCTCGTAATTTTCTGAACAAAATCTGTAAGTAATATAAAAGTTTCGATGATTTGTAACAAGGTTATAACAAGAACTGATTTTTTGGGACGCTTAATTACCATACAAACTATTTTTAATGAACATATAATTTAAAATAATTGCTTGATGCGTGAAAGTGAATAGCTTTTGTTCCAAAAATGTGGAAGATTTTGATTCCAATTTATACAAGAAAATATTTTGTCAAGCAGTCAAGAACACTAAGAATATATTTCAATCTTTATATGGTGTGGAAAATGCTTTTTATATACTTAACTACTCGTTTTTAAAAGGTAAAAAAATTTAAAATTACTTGCTATTATTGAAATTTACTTGCTCTGCTTTCGCCATCTGAAATTACTCACAAATATTAAATTACGAAATTTCACTACCGTTCTTTAATTGGGCACAATACTTAAATTTATGAGTATATTTAAAATATTTAATGTGCAAAAACATAGATTATTCTCAGTTCTCATGGTCTTAAGTTGATTTTCTAACATAAATCTGCATTTTACCAATATTTTGTGACTTAATTGAAGATAATGCAAAATCAGACAGCTACCTTCACTTTAAACCCAATATTTTCCTTTTATACTCAACTGGAACTCTTTGCCATTTGTAAAACTCCTGGTGTTAAACTCTTTTCCTTCCTTTAACTAATTTTTTTTATTTCCCTCTTATAATTTAAGAGGGAAATTAAATCATCGGCATGTTGTTACATGCACCAAGACATGCTCACGTGACTGAAATTTTAAATTAAGAAATACCAATACACTTTGGGAATTAAAACTTACAGAAGATACCTTGCGGTCATTTTTAGTAATGTTTTATTAAACCAAATTGCATTTTATTTCAACGTTATTAAATTTAAGCTATTTCTACTGTTAGTGAAATTAGCATCGCTAATCCTATGCTTTGATAAAAGAACTCGTCATGCTATTTGAGAACTGAAATCCATACTCCCCTCCCTAATTTATGTAAAATATTTCAAATAACCATTTATTCATTTTTAAAATCTATTATTAAACAGAACATCTATTTCCATTATTTTGATCTGTGTGTGACCACTTTAATCTCATCAGCAAATATTTACAAACTTTCTTACGGCGTATACATACATTCAAAAATATTGAAGATAGTTTAGCCTTTCTTTGATTTAAATAGGATTTTATTCTTCGTGTTACCTCAAAATTAATACGGGAAATACAATCCCCTTATAATTTTCTCATGCAATTAGTAAAAGTTCGTACAATTTCCATACGGTCTAAAAACAGAAGATTGTTTCCAGATAGTAGGGAATAGATTAAAAAAGAGACTAGTTTTGGGGAATTATTACACTTTATATTGCTGATTAATGTGTTTTTTTGACAGCTAAAATAATCTTATGTAAAATTTCCCAGGAATTTTTTTATTATATTTTTTCATTATTCAATAAATGTCCACATCACCCATTGAAGATTAATCTACATGTTTAACATAAAACATGTTCAGATCATTTAGCGAGATTACTTTTAAGTGCTTACAAAATCTTGTTAATTTCTGTAGCAAATATTAACATTTGATCAATAAAAAATAGCTTAATTTATCCTTTTTTATATTATATACCTCAATTCAATAGCCAACTGGTTTGTTTCGGTATAGCTAACAAAATGTTCTCTCATAGATTAGGTATCTGCAAGCTTAAATGCCTCAGTAAACTTTCTGCGCTGAGATTTAGATACAAGAGAAAAAGTAAAAGAAAAATAATCAAGAAAATGATACACCTAAACTAGGGTTAAATTTTAAAATATTTGTGAGGAATTGAGATAAATTTTTGAAATCAAGATTCCTTTAAAAGATACCATCATATATATTGTCTGAATATTTAAATATAATACTCCAAAGTTTTTTGTACATTACAATAAACTCAAATTTCAGATTACAAACATATATATAAACTCACTGAACCAATGTAATTTACATGCTTATAGCAGCTTCTAAATTATATAATTGACAGTTCAAAACATTTTTCTATTTAATGAAATAAAATTTTTTGGTTATCCTTTATAAATACTTTCTCGCTTATAAATACATATAAGTTAAGATTTTATATGATTAAAGAGCTCGCAGTTTGAGCTACAACATTAGCATCTTACTCACTTCAAATTCCATCACTTATGTACTTAAAAATAATTTTCTAATTCTTATGTATAATTTTTATAAAGTCGTTTCAAATCTTCACACGTTTGAGTACGGGGAGGTGGGACAAATTTTTAAAGCCATTATTTCAATTATGTTTATCTCTTCAACAATTCTTTCATTGAGTTTTAGGTTTTTTCTATTTTCGTTATTTATATCACAAAACAGGAATTTCTACTTAAATTTTAGGCAGTGTATGTTTTCGAAAATTCACATAAATTGATAGAGTTATTTCATATGTAAATCTTTGTATATTTTCGAAAATTTACATAAATTGATAGTCATTTCATATGTAAATCTTTCTTTTTAGGTTGGAATTCAAACTGCATGGACAGAAAGAAATGTACTTCAAACTCAACAACAAAGTTTTGGCGGATGTGCAGATAATTATGTTTGAAGCTTATGTTGAATATAAATTCGAAGATAGATTTTCGCATGTCACATATTTCAGTTATGTGACGCTTGACTGAATTTCAATAAGAAATATTTAATTGGGAAATAATCCCATGAAACTTTTATTGTTAGATAAAAATATATTAATTACAATAAGACAATTTTCGAATATTTATTCTATGATATGCATTAAAGTGGTTTTAATGTTTTATTTCTTCCGTAAATATTAGGAAAAAGCTTAAGCATGGTATAATCTTAAGCATGGTAAACAAATAAAGCTTAAGTATGGTATAATCTTAAGCATGGTAAAACAAATATAAACTTTAATATCTATGCCAAATCTTCTGCGATGTTTGTTGAATTTTTGGCTTTTTATACAATTTTTGCATGATAAAATATATAATTGAGAAATATGTGCTACAGATGTAACTGTGAAAAAAATGCTTTGTAAAAAATTAACTTATTCGAACAGTAGTACCACAAAAAGACAATTTTACTGTAGATTATTCTTTCTGAGAATAATTCATGCTGAACATGTATAAAATTTTGTATTAATCTTAATATTTTAATGAAATATAAAGACATGAGATTATCAAAAAAAGAATATACTACTTATAAACAGATAAACATAATGCAACAACCGCGCGTTTATGTCCCAATATTTATTCTATAGTGTAAATTTTACGATATGGGTGCAAAATTTATAAATATTAAATTTATAAAATTAAATAAAACAAAATACATGACAAAATAAATTTATTTCAATGAAACATAATTCTTAGAATACAGAAATAAACAAATTCTTTGTTCATAAAAGCATTTCGTTATTTAAAATATTTCATTTCGAATGATACCGGAAATTTGAAAACTGATAATATTTAAATAAAAATGTTAAAGTAAATCTGATAAAAACGATCTGTTATTTTTCAGGAACGATTATTAACTATTTATAACAGTTGAGTAATCACTAACAAAAAAATTCTGAAATATTTTTTAATTTACCATATAAATTGAAATTTTGGTTCTGTGGTAATGGAGCTATGTGAAAATATGCACGGACAGACAGTTTTCCATTTACGAAATTTCTGAAACAATATTTCACCTGAGCAATAGGAAAAATAGAAGGTTTTGGGTTCGATTGAATCCTCTGTTAAGAACAAGAGAAAGTATGCTTCTCTTTCAACCTGCGTATTTGTGACGGTGGGTGGGTGAGAGTTTTCTGGGTTTCTCTCCTACGCTATCGAAATGATTTCCATTACTTATGACTATTTTTTGCAGATGACAGTGTGTGGGTGTTGTAGTCAAATGAGAGGAGTATTCTGCTTAGATGGTGTGCTTCCTCTCCCACACATTTTTGAATAAATGATGATGAGTGTTTAGCATGAGTTTTTGCATGCATATTTGTCTGTGTGGTATTGAGAACTTTCCAAGTTTTTTCGATTGTGACACGTGAAAATGGTCTGGTATTTATTAACAATTTTCTCCAAACAAATTAATCTACTATTTAAAAACTTTAAATTTTCTGCTTATGAAAATTCAGAATAATACATAAAGCTGACTTAGATTGCAGGAATTACACACATAAATCTCAATATTCTTACAACAGCTTTTGGTTGTAATAACAGCTATTGTATTGTGTTTTATGCGCTTGATGGGCAATTATTAACTTAAGATTTTCATAATTGAAATATATTTATAAAAGTTCAAAATAAGGGTTTATATAAATTTTTACTTTTTTAATTATATGACAAAGTAGAAAATATTTTTGTTTCACTTTCACGGTAGCATTAACTTATTTAATTTTAATGAAATGATAACCAACATGTTTTTTATTTTATAATAAAGTGCAGTACATAAAGATATTAAATGATCAAAAGTGCTGTAAATAATAAGAAATAATACGAATAATCTCACATTTATGATATTTTTAGTTTAAATTACCTAAAATATTTCCATTTTTATACAAACTTACCTTCTGATATTTACTGTTTATTTATTTTTTGTCGTTAGTACCATTCATTATTTTATAGTTTTACATAATTATTAATACATTTTATTTTCTTTTTTTCATATTTAACTGTATCTAATGAAGTGTTAAATGTATGACATTTGTTTTATAAAAAAATACTCCTTGCAAAAGAGTTTTCTGTTTTTATCTTAACAGTTATTTCCAAATATGAAAAAAAAAATTATTACGAAACATAATACAAAAGTGATTAAAAATAACCAATAATATTACCTTATATTTTGTAAGCTTGGAATGCATTTCAATTGAATTGTACATTTTTTTAATATACAAAAACACATCTATACAAAAAAAAAAGACTATTCTGATATTTTATCCGATACATACGCACTCAAGAGGAATAATAACATTATATCTTTTATATCCATTTCGAAATCACGCGAGAGTTGTCTGATCGCAAATGTTACCAACCCCATTCAGAACAGCTTCAGGCGGATTTATCGCATACCATTCATGCACGGAGGCTTTTCTCCAAGAATATTGCCTGATCCTAATGGCTGTCTCTGAAAAAGTAAATTAGCCATCCTGAGCACTATCTGTACGCCTCTGGTCACAAAATCAGTTATTTCATTCGTGTACGCATCCACATGCGATGGAACCCTCTGTAAGGTGATCTTAACATTGGCAATCAAGCGATTCAAAAGCGAGATGATGAAGACTTATATACATTACAAAATTAAGAATAAAGTCTTTTATTTCAGCTATAGATATATTATTAATTAGTCAATGAATGATATATATATATAATTTAGTAAGTAAAATGGCAAATTTATCAAGAAATCAAATTTCATGCGGGTTTTTTGAACTGTTAGTTCCTTAACTTTGAATTTTTCATAATAATTCCAAATTGTCATAAGTATAGTTTATTTTATAACTTCCCCAAATATTTCCATCTAACTGCTAGAAAAATTACATATTTTCAAGGATTCTTTATTCACAAAGTATAATTTGCGGGTTATAAACCTATGAGAATTTAATGTTCTATATATAATATTATTATAAGAAACATATATATATTTGCTAAATTTAGCATTCATAAAAATTGTTATTTTTTTAAACATGAGATAAATTTCTTTTAAGTGTATAATGTTTGTACAATAATCATATTAACATATATATATTTAACTCAAGATAACTAAAGATAATTAGGCTAAGCTCTTTAATTCCCGGAATAGGACATTGGTATACAAATAAGAGAAATTCTGAAGAAATTTTACAACATGCAGTAATTTAAAATGTAGAACGTGTACGTGTCGAAGAATTTTTAAATTCCACAAGAACCAAATATTAGTATTTTAAAATACGAAATAAATTATAAGCATAGTCAGAAACATATCTACATTTATCTTTCTTTTTCTTATTGGTAGCAAGTAATTTATCATTTATGAATTCACAGGAAGAAGTCATTTCTATTGACTAATATGAGCGAAATAGGCGGTACGCACTTATCACAAAAATTAGAATTATAATAACCTTTCCATAGTTTTGGCTAACAGTCGCCAAAATAAAAGTTTTTGGATGCTGAAATTCATTTCGAATGAGAATATTTATGCACATCTTGTCCTTATAATTATATTTAGAAATATTTTGGCCTATTCCTAATAAATCTTGCAAAAATGGTTCATTTGTCTGTTACAAAAATAAGCGGGATATTAATTTCAAATTTGCAATTTTTTTCTGCCTTCTTTTAGAGGTCATTTACAAAATTAATTAGTATTTCTCTAGATTAAATTCCTTATAAAAAATTAACTTTTGATGAAAAAGTATTTCCTGTACGCTCAGGATGTGTATGTAGAAGCACGTTTATATACACTGTATTGGAATCTACAGCAACGTCTCTTAGAAAGGTGAAACATAAAAAATGAAACAGAAATTGCAATAAAATATACAAAACCTACGAATTATAAATTTCCGCAACATATACATTGTTTTATTAACACGAAAATGATAAAATGTGAAATGAATGCTCTAAAATCTCCAAATTTTGAGATATACATCAGTTTGAAAAATTAAATGCGTATCAAAGTTAGCACAATAGTAAAATACTCTAAATGCAGTACAATGCATAAAATTTTCTGGTTAGATATAATATTTTCAGTATAATTTGTTAACATAAACTTCGAATTAATTCAAAGTTACGAAAAAATTTATAAAAAAGTATGTCAAGGATGTGTCGATATAAATAAGTAAGAGAAAAATTTCATCTTAGCCTTAATATATGTTCAAATAAGTCATAATTAGCTGTTATGCACATTTGTTACCATAAATGCAACTCTTCTAAGATTCTTAAAAGACTGCTAACACAAAATGGGTATTGCAGCAATAACAAAATATTTGCACCTGAAGAGTAATTTCACAAATACGCTCTGCTTGCTAAAACAGTTTGAATAAAGCAAATTGATACATTAGCTTACTTTTAATCATCGAGAATATTAGACTTCATTTTCTTATAATTTCTTTTGCTTTTTATTGTTTAAAAATGGGTGTTTGTACTACCTCGATCTTCACAAATTCTTAGCTTTCAAAAAAGTCTATATTTAATTATGTTATACCGTGAATAATATGTAATAATTTAACAATATTTACATACAAAATAACGAGAATGAATAAAGAACATTTTAACGCATTGTAAGTGTATTATTCCTAATTAGTGAATACTGAAATATATTTACAATGCATAAATTGAAAATAATACCTACCTATCACTGATTATTTCCTGAGTTATTAAAAGAAACAAAGAATTCAAGAGATTTTTGTATCTTATATAAATATGGAGTGTCACAACCTGAAAAACTTGCATTTATTTCTTCTATCTGAGTTTGTCCCAAAAGAGAAAATGAGTTTGAATTCCTTTGAACATATTTTGCTTGGGTTGTTTTTGGCTTGACACTAACGCGGTCACTGACAAAAGAGCACTATTCCAACTCTCAGAATAAGGAGATCACTGCTTGAATTTTCATGCTGAAATTCAACGCTTTGAATGAAATCTAAGGAAAATCTCGGATAATTTAGCTAAATATAAGCTATTTACAAATTTAAATCTTTCAGAATAATTCTTTTCTCCAAAGTATAAATAAAAATGTCATTGATCAATGCTTGGTGTCCTCTTGTATATATTTATATTTAAATAATGGATTAAATCTCACTGTGCTTTGCAATTTTGTCCATCTTCGAAAAAAAATTATTTCTTTAAAGTCGAAGTCATTTTCGATGTTCTTATACCTTACAAAAGAAAAGGGAGCATTGGTCATGAATCTTTGTATTTTATGTCGAAAAATTCTTAATTTTGGTTTACATGTAAAAATGATAATATTCTAGATAGATGAAATATAAGAATTAAGAGGTTTAATCCTTGATATATCGGAAATCATGGGAGTTAAAGTGCCATTTTTAACAAATTTTGGAAATGCTGGCATAGAAACTTAAATTTCATTTCCTCTAATTTGATATATCTTCACGAAATTTAAAGAGTACAATTTTAAAAAAATCTGTGAAAACACATTTTTTTATATATTCAAATCAAGAAAAAAATATTTACAATGTATGCATAATTATGTATACACACATACATACATACATATATATATAGTTATCATCATGAGATCTATTTTTCGGTATTTATCTAAAACTACAAGATTATAAATTTAATCTTAATATTGAGAAATGTTTCAGTATGAAAATTTTTATTGAATTTGATATTCAAAGCATGAAATATTTTTAGTTAACATCTATATATATATATATATATATATATATATATATATATATATATATATATATATATATAGATTTTAACTATATATATATATATATATATATATATATATATATATATATATATATTTACTTAATTTAATGGTATAAATTACACTTAGTATTTAATTTAATAATTAAACAATCGAATTAAAATTTTATCTATTGATAAATAATTGATATAAATTTTTTTTATTAAAAATTAATATATTTATTTATTATTAATACAATATTAGCTATCGATTATATATTATTCTAATATCAATTATTTATATTCTAATAAATTAAGAATCATAAAGAATATTATCGAATTTCTGGAAATGATTTATTTGTAAATTGTGAATTCATAGAAAACAAGAATTTTTCTTCAAAATAAAAATATATATAACATTTTTATTTTCATTATATATATTTAGGAAATTATTTATGTAATAGAAATAAATTAATAATCCTATCAAGAACATGAAAACAATATACATAAATCCAATATAAAACATACAATTTTATTTCTTTGAAAATAATTTTTATTAACATTTACAAAAAATAAATATTATCCCAGATAATAATCGAAGATTGCTAGATTTTTTGGACACTACAGAATTTCTATTAATTACAAAAGGAAATTGCGTTACATATTGTTTGTAAGTTAGCTCCATATTTTCTATCTTTCAAACGAATCCTCAAATACATACAATTTCTTTTCTCAAAAATATGTTCCATTAAAAGCACCTGAAAATAAATGATTAATTTAGATTTTTGAAAATATTAAAATATATGAGTGTTTCATGAAGAATTAGAAAATTAATTTTTCAACATATAATTTTTGCAAAATAGGAGATACTTTGAAATCTAAAATAGAATGTAGAAACTCATTTTCTCCCTAGTTAAATGGAAACTAAAATAATAGGTTTCAAAAATAAGGAGTTATTGAATTATCCGTGATATTTAAATTAAAATTAACAATGAAATGTTTTGACTTCAAAATGGTGTTTCTTTAGTGTTTTAAAAAATACTATATACACCAATTTATTAAAGTTTCTTTTTTTTCAGAATTACATGTAAGACACTTTTCTTAACTATATATTTACAGACGAACATTGGGTAAAAAGTAAGGAATTTAATCCTTACTAAAACTATACCCAAAAATATTTACCGAAAAAATCAAACGTTAAAAGTGCTTTAATGTCAACCATAGAATAATAAATATTCTAGTTCATACAATATAATCCCACAAAAATATTCATTGTGATTAAGATATTTTTATCTAACAGTAAAAAAATATCATAAAGAATTATTTTATAATTAAGAATACCTTATTAATAAATCTTGTACTAGCCAAGCATCTCGTAACTAGAATACGTTATGTGAAGAAATTTGTCTTCGGACTGAAATTCTTGATAAGCTTCAAGTAGAGTCATTGACAGATTCGCTAAAACTTTGTTATTGAATTTCAAGTGTATGACTTGTTCGGGAGGCAGCTTCATTCGCAACCTAAAAGGAAAGATTTACACATGAAATAGAATCTACTTAAATTTAGGAAGAAATTCAAACATAATATGGAATAATATTTAAGAAAAATTCATACTTTTAGAAAAAGATATCGATAAAAGAGCAAAACCTCAAACTCAATAAATAAATTGTTGATGAAAAATTCATTATTAAGATTGTTTTAGAAATTCATTCCGCCTCCTCTAACTCAAACGGAATTCATCCTGCAAATATGATACATAATCTATTGAATTTCTTAATATTTTCTACTGTTACTAATGTATATGTTTACCTTCTGCTACCAAATAGGAGATTCTCAACTTAGAGTTGTGAAAAATCCTCTAAATGTGTCCGATTCAGAATTAGGTATCATAGTCTTTACTAAAGAAAAAGTTCGTCAGTTGGTTGGTTGGATTTTCTGGTGCAAGGTCCAAAACTGGACAAATTGCGCTCTGAATAAGATTGTCGCCAGAGAGAGATTTAATCCATCTTCATTTAGATTAGTCTTTAGGATATTTTCTAATTTGAATATTGTTGCAAAGTCTAAGAATCTTATGAATACGAATGCTCAAAAATACCCAGATTAAAAAAATATCAGTCAATTACGTTTAAATAATTTAGTATATTAGCTAAGCTATGATTGTGTTTGCGTTTAAAATAAATCAAAGAATAAAGCTTCCATACCTTTTTATTTGGTGTTAATTATAACTAATAACTTGCTTGATTTTCGAAATAATTTTGTAAGAAAAATCAAAATTGTTACATTGAAGCTTCACTAACCGGAGTACTATTAAAAATTTAATATTTCAGAGTTCTCTTTAAATTTGGTTTATATACGGTTACAGATTTAATGCTAAATATAGTGCAGCATTTCATACCATGTATCAGACGCTCTAATAGCTGAAAGCTGTTGTAAGGCATTTAAGTTTTCACTATATTTTAAATTTATATATGTAAGCTGTATTCATATAGTACAAGGGGGGAAAACCTACAAATTGTCTGAATTCCATCTCGATAGAGGTGCATGCAAAAGTTAGAATCATATGTCTCTCTTTAATAATGACTTGTATTGAACAGCGATATTTTAGTCCAAAATTGTCGTACTGCTTCTCGACAAGATTAATCTTTATTATATTTACTACAAAGAGATTTTTTAATTAGTACACTAAAGTGGAAATTGATTTGGAATTATAAGCAACAATAAATATGACTTCAAAAACTCCAAAAGGCTAAGCGATGTTATAAAAGAAAAATGCTGAGCTAGTGATAAATTGGCTTTTTAAATAAGTCTACCCATTTCACTAAAGTTAAAGAGTAATCCAAACACAAAACAACAAAAAACATACCAAGATACACAAGAATTACAACAACCTCCTAAATAAAAGTTAATGGAATCGTAAACTGAGTACTTCTTTATTCTCTAAATAAAAAGTACCGAACTTAGCTTTAAATTGTTAAAACAGCAGCTTTCTTTGAAGAGCAATTATTTTTTGAATTTACAGAGCTTGTGAGTAACATATTATTGCTGTTCAATAAAATATATTCTTAAGCCATAAATTAAACTTACCTTATGATGCATAACAGCTGACACACGGTCAACATTTCCGGTGCTATGATTTTAGACCGATCCATCGTGGGCAGTTTCTTATCTCTAGGACATTTCTCGATCTTAATCTAATAGAGGAACAAAAGAAGTAAAAAAACAAAAAATTAAAAGTAATCAAAATGCAGTTATCTTTATAAATTCTTAAAAAATAAAGAGATGAATGATTTCTTTTTGCAAGGAAAATGTTTCACGAATTTTAAAGTTTATTGTAATTCTTATGTTTAAAATATAACATAAAAGAAATCTCAGACATTTAGATACCTGAACTGTACATATACATATATCACAAATCTTTTTAATAAAATCTTTTGTTTCAAATTTAGATTCAATACTTACTGATTTTGAATAAATTAAAATTATACTGCTTAAAACATTTCAAACACATATTATACATATACTATTCACTTACAATTAAAATAAATGTTTTATAAACTCATATGAACAAGCATTATATTTTAAAAATGAAATAATCAAGCAAGAGATAAATATTTTTTTATTCAGTTGAAATTTCTTCTAGCAAAACCAGGTAAGATACCCAAACGCGTTCGGTGCATTTTTTTTTTTTTTTTGAAATACACTGCGTATATACATTGTAACCATTTTTCTTTTATTTAATTTTAGAAAACATTATTATTGAGTTATTAATATTTGTGATCTATGCCAATATTACTCTTCAAAAATGTTAAATTCGTATACAATTTTAAGCATTTTTTTTAAAAAACTTGAAAAATGTTACATCAAAAACTATTAAAATTATTTGAAAAAAAAATTAATACTAAATAATCAACATGTTGTTATCTAGAGCATGAATTACTGGCAGTAAATTTTTTTTAACAAAAACTTAAAATTTTAATCTTAAGTTTTTGTTAAAAAAAATTTACTGCCAGTTGAATATTTTACTGAAATTTAAGCCAAATTTTCTGTGCCATTATTCGAATAACAGGCCATTATTTTGGACATAATTAAGTGATTAAAATTCTTTTAGTACATTCTCTAGAAAACAATATACAGACGAAGCTCATGAAATTTCATAGTGATATTATGAAAAATTTTTGAATTATCATTTTTGAAGGGAGCAAATTAGAGGCAAAAAACAATTTTGAGAAAATCGCATTTAAAGGTTAAAGTATCGTGTCTTTATAAGAAATTCTTATATTTTTCTGATTAATTTTTAATTTGAGCTTTTGATTGATTACCGGAAAAGTTTTTTTTATGTATCTTTTAAAGCTTACTAAATTTATATTTGAAAATTAAACACTGTTTAAAATAATTAACATCATTCTGGCCCGTTAAACGCCCGCTTCCTGTGCTTTAAATGTCCACCTTTAGTTTCCTAATCTTTACGCGTAATCCTTCATATCTCAGAATCTAATTAACGTAGAGACAAAAAAACAAACAAACCCTGTTTTGGAAAGCTATTTAAATTACTTATTTAACGAAAGAATAAAATAAATTGATCATTTTTAGTCGAAATTGACGTTTGTAACGTGTACTTGTACCTTAAGAAATGAAAAAACAAATGTTAAGCATTATCGAATTAAGAAAATTATTGTTACATGGAATAAAAAGTTAATAAAAAATCTCAAGGGCAGTTTACTGAAATTTAAGATTTCTTATATTGCCACAAATTCCAAAAATCATATATACATATTTATCGATATATATATATATATATATATATATATATATATATATATATATATATATATATATATATATATATATATCGATATATATATATATACATATTTATCATTTAAAATTTTGAATAATGCCTAATCACAAAATCATTAAAGCCCTTATGCTTCAATAAAAGATATAAAATGGCAACATAATATGAAAATTAATTTAAAAGTCTAAACACATTTATAGAACGATTTCGATAACGAATTAAAAAAGTAAATATTTTAGAATAAAAAACTTTGGCAACAGCTTATAATTTGAAATGAGAAATATGGTCTGCTACTTTTAAATTTATTCTTCTTTCAAAATGCCACCAGCCTTCAGAACATGCTGTAAACTGAAGGATATGATTTTGCACTTTCCGAAGATAAACGTTTTTTTCCAGAATTCAAAAACGTTGTGAATTGCATGGTATTAAAATTTCTATGTGCAAAATAAGCAATATTATTAATTGGAAAGGTAAAAACTGTCAATCATTATTTCTACATAGAAAGAAGACTTTAAACGAATATCCTTAATAGGTACGTACTGTTTCAAATGTTTCTAAAGTGCAATGGCTGGTAACAAGAGAAAATCCGCCAAAACATATATCAATTGCAAAGTCTTTAGATACATCTGTAGGAACAATAAATAAAATAATAAACCAGTATTTACAACTTAAAAATGCTAAAAAACAATGTTCACCAGCTTTTGCCGAGACATGTGGCTCAACACAAACACTTTGTAGAATCCTGTATGAAAACCACTTTTGAGGAGATTAATGGAAAACCTTTGTGACCCTTGATGAAGCATGGGTTTACCTAAATGACTGTAACAAGAAAAGGTCTTTTTACCATAGAAAATGAGGAGAAAAAATTTACAAACCCGTTTCCGTCATTTTAAAGAAAGTTTCAGTAAGGGGCTTATGATTGTCACAGATTTCTCCTACAATGGGAAATTAAAAATAAGAAGAGTGGAAAGAAATGTTAAAATCAACACATCGTACAATCAGGAGAAGGTTTTACGCCCAATATTTACAAAAGAAATTCTACCTCTTTATCCCAAAGACTTTCAAAAAGAGAAACTTCATCAAGACAAAGCTATAAGTCATTCTTCGAAAGCTACCACTGCATTCCTTGAAATAATGATGACTAATACAGGTGTTGCATGTATACATTTTCAACATATCCCTGCAAAGTCTCCTGGCGTTTTACCTATGGACTATTGTGCCTTTGGTCTGTTAAAAAAGGCTCTTTCTAAATGCAAACTTACCACTTTAAATGGACTATGGAAAGCAGTGGAAAAGGAATAGAAAGCAATATCCCTCAAAATATTGCGAAAAGCTCTTCTATCAAGGAAATCACGATGCAGACTTATAGTCCAGAAAAAAGGCTATCAGACTGAACATTTAAAAACATAATCTTTACATTTTAAACATTAATTAAACGGACGCAAAAATCGTTCTAAAAATGTGTTAATACCTTCTATATTTGATAATATTATATCTTGTATTGACTTAGATATTATTTTATGTACTAAGTATAATTGAATATTTTAAATTTCAATGGGAAAGTATTGAAAATATTGCAATAACTTTTCTTAAATTAATACCTAATGCCACAGAAATTAAGGTAATTCTTGCAATCAATTTTAAAACTTATTAATATAATAATGTAGAGAAAATCATTATTAATATATTATATATATTTTAAACTCAAAATGTCAGAAAAATAGTTACGGGTATTTGAAATGGAAACTTCTCGAATATCCTAAGAGCTTCGGCGTCAATAGCAGCTAGAAAACAAAGAAAAAATTAATTAATCAGTTATTGTAAACTAAAATCCAGGATATAAAAGATAAATTTGAGTAAAATAAAATCATAATTGGTTATTATATAACTAAAGCATTCTTGAAAATTAACGAAGCTGTCCATTTTATTTCAAAAATTTTTAAATCTGCTTGCGTAAAAGAGAGAGAATAAGCTTTCCTTGCACGTGCAATGTAACTTTGCTTACATTTTATGCTTTTAACATATAAATTGTAAAAAATTTATAAGAAATTAATATTATAAGCAATAATATATATTACAAGCAATATAATATTATAAGCGCAATATGCTTTAATTCCTTTAGAATGATTCTTTTTTATCTATGTTGTTATTTTGAATGAGCTTCATTTTTTCAAGTAAAATTGTATAAAAATTACTTCAAATCAACATATAATTCATTTTTAAGTTATTTAAGAACGTTAATATCATAAATAATCAAAAATGTATTATATCTGAATTTTTATTGGAAAATACTTCAATATTCTAAAGTTGTAGTAAGAAAGTTTTTGAATATTTTAAATATTGAGTTCTCAATGACTATAATTTACTTTAATCATTAAAACACCAACTACGTGAATTTAAAAGGGCATGTCTTTCCCAGAGAATGATTATCTATATATTTTCAGTTTAACAAATGATTTGATACATTACGAATTTTTTTATGTAATTAATTTTTGTACTTACTGCTCGCCTCATAATCTGTACAAGTCTCTTCTGACCCACTCAAAGAACAGGATTCCTCAGTTTCGTAATTATCAATTTCATTTGAACCACATTTTTTAGATTCTGTTTCTGGATAAAATGTTGTTGAATTATTTTTCCTGGTGAACATTATATTGGAAGGAAAAAATTTATTCGAAAATTAGAAAAATGCTACTATTTCCCCAGTTTCTACAACTTCAACCTTTACTCAAACTTAGCAAGTGAACTATCTAGAAATGTGCGAGGACTTTCTCAAGAACTTTGAAAAGAATGCCATTATAAGAAACAACCAATGAGAACATTTTGAGACCTCCCTTCTTTCTTTACCCTGGTCCCGTGACACGTGATAATAGAAGTGATTCATGTGTCATGGGGAAATTTGACTCTTCAAACGGATATTTTGCTCATCCCATTATCTTCGAAAAGCACGCCTGGAAGGGGAATCCGATTCACATGATTTCATTCCCATGGTAGAAAACATGAATATGCAGGATGTCAGATGTGATGTTGATTGATGGGGACAAATCACTGTGCATTCAAAAGTCGAAATGACTAACAACGAAAATTGCACTAGTATACATATAAAATTTAATATTTGGTAAGTTTCACTAGAAAATATGCGATTACATTACTCTTTTTAATATATTACTTTAGAAAATGTATCATTTTACTTCATATTATCACACAAGGAAGTTAAATTTATCCCCATTGAGAATTAAAGGCATTCCTAAAGATTTACGTTGCACCTATATCTCCAACCCTCATATGCAGAAGCCTTCGGATAAAAAAAAACTGAAGAAATAAATAGTCTTTCCAAACGGCAGAAGATGAATCATGAGCAGCAGATTTATTGATTTAGCTCTACAATAAATAAAGCAACTTACATTGTTAATATACGAAAAAAAATTTTTTAAGCATATTAGGTTAATAGAATGTTGAAAGGTTTGATAATAACACAATGTTTTTAAGTCAAAATTTATTTTAAATACGAAACTAAATTTTATAAAAGTATTTCATAATAATATAAATATTTTACAAATATAAAGTCAATTTTTAAAAAGTAATTTGAGAATTATGTAAAAATAACTATTAAATTTATGAATTTATATATATATATATATATATATATATATATATATATATATATATATACATATATATATATATATATATATATATATATATATATATATATATATATATATATATATATATATATATACTTTTGCGTAAATGAATACAGTAAAAAAAAAAAGTAATATAGTAATATAATTTCATCAAAATCTAGCTTCAGAAATTACTATAGAATATCAAGGGCATAATTTAAAATAATTAACCCGTTTTGTAGAGCATTGTTAATATTTTTGACGTATAAATTACTAATTTGTAAATGCATATCTAATATTTAGTTATGCATGCTAATATTTAGTTATAAAAACGAATTTTATATATTAAAATGTTTTTTTTATTGATCAAAGTAATGATTGATTCTAAAAATTATAAAGAGCTAAAATGATGTAATAGTACAAATAAATTAATCTCTTGCAGTTTTAGACTACAGAATTATTAAATTACAGAATAAATATTTTAACTATTTAAAGTAGATAGATGAATTACATTATTTAAATGTTCTGCAAGCTATAAAAAAACTAGCTTGTTTGTAATTGCTTAACTCTTGTCGTTTACAAATAAGCACTTAATGGCTCAGGGTTAAGAGTTCTAACCCCAATCCAAATCAATCCACTAAAGTCAAGGTGGAAATGAATAAAATAAGGTGGGAATGGAACTCGTGAAAAAAGAATTTGTATCAGAAAGTTAACCATTCCCCTATCAACTTGTTATGATTAACGTGAAATTAGCACATGCTATAATGCCTATTAGAGAAATTAGTGAAGAGAGAGAGTTTGCGAAGAATAAAATTCTTCAAAAACATAATATGAAGTCAAACATATATTGCAAATTAATTTTGAAAATATTCAATCATACATGTGGGAAATAATAACATAGTTAATGTAGTGTAAAAGCTAATAGATTATTTCTCTATGAGTATATAATCTTTAAAGAATATTAAATTGCCTTTGAAAATAAATGTATGTATCATAATTGTAAAATTTAGTATGAAATTACGTCTTTTATTATAAGGAATTTATGTACAGAAAATTAATATACTTTAGATAAGGAAATCGTATTCAGATTTATTCATTTTTATTAAAAACCAACTTATGTAGAAGAACTAAATACATAGAATTGGAATCATATTAAAGATTTTCTCATTCAATATGTAGAATGTTGTCCAGTTTATTTTGAAGATAAATATAAATGCAGAAAAATGTATAATTAAATACTTTTTTCAAAATTTCTTAAAATGCGAAGCAAAATAATTCAATGAAACAAAAATTTAAGCAGGCAATATTATATTTTTTTATCAAACGTTTCAATGAAAATTTATAATCTAAGAAATGAAGATGCTTAATATATTTTCTATTACTTTCTAGTAATTCTGATTTAAAGCATGTCTTCGACTTCATAATTATCTAAACTGGACATATATTTTTTTCATTTATTTTAAAGAATGACTTAAAAATAATTTAAGGTGAACTCTCTTTTTATAAATTTATCAACAAATACTTTCCTGTCTTGTAGCGAAAGCAAATGAAAGAACTTAAATTATGTGACCAGAATACGGTATGAATAAGTAATATAATCTGTAGCTAATACTATCATTGTCTCAATACAATAATTTAATTTGTAGATAAAATAAACACAAAGTGAATAAAAAATATGAAAATACATTTTATGCGAAATGTTTTGGGATGAACTCTGAAACATGAGTTTATTATATATTTTTTGCATAAGTACGAGCTTTTGTATGAGGTTTCTGCTCTCGCTGTTTATCTATGCCACGTCAAAGACATTCGCAGCCTCTCGAGTATGTTTCTGAATTAGACCAAAAAAGTTTAGTCGGTTGATGGAAATTACGGACTATCCTTCAGGGAAATCTTCGTTGGTCTCTATGATGTTGATGAGGTGTTTAGCTCACATAATTCACTTATAGTGAAATGAGTGGGCACATGATTTACAATAATATCGTCTATTCATCGGTGATTATGTTGCTCAGTAAAATTTAATTGAAAGATAACACAGAAAGTACTCCCAGATGTAATTTACATGGTTATAATCATAAAATTAAGACAATGTACACTTTTATATAGACTAATAGTACTCTAATGAAATAATAATATACGTATTTGGATTGTTAAAATTTTTGAATTATATATGATAAACAATTCTTATTATATGCATCCAAAATGTTTAATTACATATGCACCTATATGCACTATTAATATAACTAATATAACAATTGGTTACATTTACTCAATAAATATTAATTTTCCTTATAATGAATTAATTTTTCAGCAAATTCTATTTCTTTTTTGTAAAAAAATATCACTTTTAATTACTAGGACTGCGCTTTATTTTTAAAAATTCTTTTGGATATGATTTAAGTGAAACAGGAAAAAAAAACAGGCAATGTTTCCGTGATAGGTTTATCAGTAAGAATTATCTCTGAAAAATAAAAGAATTTTAAGGATATTGAAAATATATTAAAAATAAATATTGGAGCTATATATATAAATAAAATATTTAAAATAAATTTCAAGAGAAAAATCAAAAATATTCATATCGTACATTTAAAAATGCGTATTTCATGGCTGTCTTGCTGTTCTGGAAAAAATATTATCTAGACAAATTGTAAGTGAATGTTATGGATATATGCTTAAACGAACTATTTTAACACTTTTTAATGACTGTTATATAGTAGTATTGGTATAAAAATCAATTTAAAAAAATTATATAGTTTGATATGATGAAAATGTCATAAATTTTTATCCAAAGATGCTGTTATTAAATGAGTACAGAATAGTATTAATTGAAAACTTTTACCATTATTTGATGCAAAGCGTTTTCATTTAGATGAAATAGGTAGTTGCAGTTATTACTGGAATGTCCTAGGTAGAGAAAAAAGCGTTGATAAAATTTTCATTTCAATGGAAACTGTCATTTTAATACAGTTCGATTTATTATGATTACACAAAAAGCAAATTTATAAATTAATATCTTCCTAAGTAATAGAAAATTAAAGATTTTAATTAAATAGATGATTAGGAAAAATATATAATTATTATCAGAAATAAATGGGAAGTATTCAAAATAGTGTAAGTAAACTTTTAATGAACCAAAGATATTACAATATGTAATATCTACATAAGCATACTTAATTTTTGTATGCATTTACATGTAACATAAATTTGTAATATTTATAAAAAAATAAGTTTATTAATTGAAATAATTATACAAATAATTCCATCGTCGAAAGTTTTTTAATATATAAAAAATATCACGTGTACCTTTATAATATTAACATTTTTATAATGATAATTGAAGAAAAAAAATGTTTTTATTATTTTATCTGTAACACAAGTATATTTTCTGATTAAGATAATTCATCTCTAATACGATTAATTAAAATTTAAATTTTTAATTTAACGCTCTATAGATATATTTCTCCTTTTAGACATATCCCTTTGAATTCTAGTTAAATTCTGTTTATATTCCTATTACTTCTTACTTGCATAATGTGTTTGGGGTGTATTAAGAAACAAATAACGACAAAAACAATTATAATTTATACTTTTAATGATTATGCCATGTTTTTTTTATTAAAACTACGGCTTACAGAATATAATATAGAAACTAACACGATCTTCAAATTCTAAAAAATTCAGAAATTTTTTAATCATTTCTTGAAGAATTAAGTAAAGCGCACAATCAATTAAACATTTTTTTAAAATTTTGGTTAAGGATTGTAAATATTTTGTATTTGTGAAGCTGTTTATTAGTAACTTACATTTCTATAAATAAATTGACAATATTTTCTCCTTGTCGCTTTAGATCTCTTTTGGCTCTGTTAGAAAGACCAATTTAATGTTTCTGGATGACAGACAGAAACATATAGATTGCATTTAAATTTTAAATTCAGAGCTTCTTCCCTATGGCACTGAGCTTGGCGGAGAAATTGGCTATTTTAGATATATCGAGCCTCAACTCACACGGCAATGGCGTTAAAAATTGGTTTGAAGCAAATAAGGTTCGGTTTTTGCCATAGCCAGTAAAAGTACAGACATCAATATTGCTAAAAATAAATGGTCTGTAAATCTTCGTCATGTTTATGCCAAAGGCAAGCAATATGAATCTTTGATTGAACTTCGAGAAGCTTTGAAATGTGTTTCGGACAATTTTTGTCAAACCAAAGTTCAAGACTTATATGATTCAATGGCAAATAGTCTTTGAAGAAGTTAAAGGAAATAACAGAAGAATTCCTTATTAACAGGGCTTTTACATTCCTTATTTAAAACTGTCCTTCTACTTTTTTCACACAGTATGATGTGAAGGAAATATAATTTTTCTAATTACAATAAGCAAATAGATTTTTATTCAATGTTACATATATAGTTATCTAATTGTAAATAAATCTTTGAAAGTGTTGATATGAAATTATTTTTTTAATTATATATATATATATATATATATATATATACATATATATATATATATATATATATATATATATATATATATATATATATATATATATATATATATATATATATATATATATATATATATATATATATATATATATATATATATATATATTATATCATAAACTTATAATTTTTATGACTGTTTGCAAGCAAGATTTCAATTTCTATGTAACATTTTTAAAAAATATTGTTTCTGGAGGCCAACAATTGCACCAGTGGTTGCGTGTCATATTCTTCGTTTTTGAATTTCTCGTCCTTCAAAAATTTTTGCCAGGACAAGAAAAAGTGATACTTGGAGAGTAATGAGTCTGGGAATATGATGTATGGAATATATTTTCCCAGCTTAGTTCTGCAGTTTTTTTAATAAACTCTTTCTTAGAATTTTTCTTTGGAAATATTGTCGACTTCTTCTTTTGAACTACTTTCTTTAAATTATCTTTTTTGTTGATAATACTTTTCCGAATCGAGCTTTTCGTTCAATTTTTAATTCTCATAATGTATTCGTCTTCAATATGTGTCATGCGCACAACAATATGCATCATAAGTCAGTATATATTCAATATATATTCTATATGCATACTATGCACAACATTCTCTTATTTAGAGCCAAATTTGGTCTAGAGACGGAAAGAGTATGTTTTCGACAGAATATACACTTTTCCTTACAATATTTTAGTAATTAATTCACTTTTTGAGACCAGTTATCATCCTGTTCAAGAAGCGCACGATTTTGTTCCGAACAAGAATATATAGGCATATGAGGAACCCGTCAACAAAATTCTTCTGAATGACTTAATTCAGGTGAATTTCATTTTGAATATTTCCCTATCAATCATATCTTCTGGACATCAAGACCTATTTGACCAGTCTCAGTTACCTTGAGTGAATACAATGGATCTTGGTGTGTACCGAGTTTCGAACTCAATTCCTTCATAAAAGACGAATTTTTAAAGAAATAGGCCATCGTGGCTGCAAGGGTAATAGAATGTTTATGTGGAAGCTCAGTGCTGACGATTGTTGAAATATTTTGAAAAAAACTCGAATTTTATAGTCAATAATTAGGTTCACGGATATTCCAAAATTTACTATTCATTTGCAGTAAAAATTCGCCTCAGTTTCTGCAGGGATGTTTTCTAGCAGATCAGTTATCATTCTATGATGCAGATCTGTAATCTCACCACAAGGAGTAACGGTGGTCAAATGGGGCTGATCATACTCCCCTTATTGAATTACAACGTGATATCAAGATATATTGTGCTCAAGGTAATGATGGATCGCTTTGCCACATCACAAAACATAGCATAAAAAATTCAGTCTGTTACTTATCTTTCGGGAAAAGATTAGGTAAGGAATATATTCAAGTTATACCAATCAAGATGTTCTAATGATTTCTAGTCAAGTTAATCATTAAACTTTTTAGTCAGTCGAGCAATTGCAACGTATTTTCTCTACCTGCAAACTCATTTTAATGCGAGAATGGTGTCAGTAGCTAAATTTCAGATTCTTTTTGGGCACCTATTTTTTTTCCACTCTGCTTTGTTTTTCTCGCAAGTTTTTTCGGCTTTTTCCCAAATACATGTGCATATTTGCATTTACTTTATGTATATACCATTCCTCTTGTATTTAACTGTATTTTCGTGTTAATGCATACTTTTGAATGTGTGGCTTGTTTAATTTATAGTTTTGTGTAGTCCCTATTTTCCTTTAACCTGCCTTAGACTGACCAGTTACCAAATCTGAAACTCTAGTATTTCATGTAGATTTTTTTTTGTTTATTTACTCTTATTTACTCCACTCTGAGTAAAAACAATTGGTATACTCTCATATAACGTACATATCGTTGTCACTTGCCAATTGCTACTGCATTATAAACTACTGCTTATTTTATAATTTGGCTTGGTTTGTTCACCTTTGTAACGATTATTTTTACCAAAGTATATACTTAGGAGGGCATTTAGTTCAAAGTCGATTTCGAAACCACTATAAATATCTACTTTTGAAGTGGGACTCAAATCCACAAATTATTGAACTGAAGACTATTACATTAAGCAATCAAGCTTTCAGCATAATGCATATACTACTGTCGCAAGAACTACAGAGTCTATCACCTAGTTGGTGACCTTTGCGACTCTTTTTCACAGACAAGCAATTCAAACGCTTTTGGCACTTAAAAACACCATCTATATGACGTAAAATGAATTGAAACACGAAAAAACTCAAATTTGGCAATAAAAAAAATCCAAAAAGTAACAAAATAAGATTTTGCCAACACAAAACGGAAACCCACTACACTCTAATTATAACAAGGGACGTTACATTTTGCAAGAATTCTCTTGGGGTTATACATACAATCTTTTAGAAATCAGTTTTCTTCGAATGTTTCTTAACTAAGTAAGTCAGTGAAATTAACAATAAAAAATATGTATGGGAACAATATAGTTTTTCAAGCAATATTTTCCTATTCTTGAATGAATATTTATAATTTGCTTTTTGCTCCATTTCTTGACGGATGTAAACAATAACGATTCTTATTTTAACTAAGGTAAAATGCATACGTACATACTTTTGATAATAAAGCTTAGTTAGTAAACCTTTTCATTCGTCCGAAGTTCACGTAAGGAATAATTCTCGTTTTAAATTTATGAAAAATTAACAATTTAAAAATAATAATAGTTGTATTTTTATTATGTACACACTATTAATAAAATTATGTTACATTTTTATATATCAAGTAAAAAGGCTTCAAGAAGTTTCAAATATTATTTGAATTTAATACAGACTTTTAATTTTTAAATATGGGGAATTTCTATAAGTAAAATTTGAAAAAAATGTATTGTACTTACTTGGAAAAGATAGAAATAAAAAACATTTTACATATTTATTTTTTCATTATCAGTAAAATCTAATAAGTGTGAGACATTATATTGGCTTAAAATAAAAATTTAAATAAAATATTTCCTATAATGAAAGACATTTAAGAAAGCTTCTCAGTGTGGCAGATTTAACAAGTTAAAGCCTAATCATAAAATGTGATATATATTTATGAAGAAATATTTTTCAAATATAGAATAATTGACAATATTTTACCACTCGAGATCCATCATTACTCGTCGCAAAATAGTGTAATTAATGTAGTTATAAGCCATAATCTAAACTTTGCATTTAAAAAAGATATGTCTTATTTTGCTGTTGAACTTATAAAGTAATTTCTTGCTTTTAATTTATTAATTCTCGTAGAATCATATATAATTATTTTGAATCCCCTTAAGACAAAATTTTACTGTAATAGCTTTCTTAACAGTTTTATGCTGCCATGTGTTTGGATTAAAGAAAATATATTTGTACTTACTGTATTGATAGATCTATGATCTTCGTATTTAAACAAACTGACCGGAGTTAATTCATATTTTGCAATGTACTAAATTTGTATAATTTTTATAAATTAAACTTTTGCTATCGCTTATAGTTTGTATGTTTTTAAGGAAACAATTAATATTACCTGCATAAGCGATTTTTCCATCTTAGTATAATATTTGATTATAGCTTATATTATTGCTATAAACTTTGATTATGTGATACTTCAGTGTAACATTATCTAAAAAATTAATAATAAAATAATTCGAGGGATAAAAAATAATGTCTTCTGAATTAAGCATGTAGATAGTAAAATTTGTATGCTTTTATATTTGGCAGTTTATATTGTTAAGTGTTTTCAAACACATGGTAAAAAATTACTTAAGTTCATATTTTATTGAAAGGTAATTTGATTTTCAGTTATAGACTTACCTTTAATTCTCAATAAATGTAGTTTTGTCTTCTTTGTGCGATAAAAAGATTTCACATACTGCATTTTCTTTGAAGTACTATATTAAAAAGGTAATGAAATCGTGTGTTTTCTAGTGAAATTTACAGAATATCTAATTGAATAAAATATTTAGGCCTATTCACAACTTTTTTCTAAATCATTTTGGTGGTGTGTGATCATTAATTTTAACTAAACATATTTCAGAAAGAATAATAAAAATTATTTCAAAAGACTTGCAATGAATTTAAAGATCTATTACTAAGTTTGACAAAAAGTTTATCATTACGACTTCCCAAACCATTGTTTTATATATATCTGTAATTGCAATTTTCGTTGTTAGTCATTTCGACTTTTCAGTGCTTAGAAATCTGTCCTCTAACATTCTATATAACATATCAAATACCTGGGTTTTCATGTCTTCTTCCTTTGAGAAAGAGATCACGTGAATTGAAATCCCTTCATAAGTATGCTCTATAAAGATAATGGTATGAGCAAAATATCCTATTCTTAATTGAATTACTCCTGGACATATGAGATACCACTTTTTTCAAGTGTTCGGGACATTGAGAAATAAAGAAATGAAGTCTCAAACTGGACCTCATAGGTGGGTTCTTATAATCGCAATACTTTGTAAGGTTTTCAGATAGTCTTATTCTATTTCTAGACTTTTTTTCCTTTAATATAAAAATATTTTTTGTCTTCTTGTTCGTTTTGTGCCTCATAGATAGTTTTCTTATAAACTAAATTTCCAAATATACTGAAAACTAATTAAAGATCTAAAAATGTTTAAATTATTTTATTATATTTTTATAACTTTTAATGCGAATTTATATTTTATTAAAATTAAGATATACGCATAAAGGTTGAAAAGTTGTAGCAACCTACATCTCTCTAATTTGCGTACAAAGGTTTTTCTTACTCAAATTTAACATAATGTTCACAGGAAAAATAATTCCTCTGCAATTCAAGTTGAATTTATAAAATTTGGTTCGAATGGAATGGATGAGTACGAAATGCAGGAATCATCTTCTTGGAGCGAGTCACATGAGTCTTCAAGCATTGATTGTGAAAGCGAGGAATATTTTTCTTCGAGCAAGTCCCAAGATTCAAGTACTCATCATGAAACCAAAGAATCATCTGTTGGGAGCGAATCACACGAGATTTCATGTACTTCTTCTGAAACCAAGGAATCCTCTTCTGGGTGCTCTAAAAAGAGCTCAAATTACTTCATTATGTTTTTAAGACCTTTGATAAAAATATATTTGTTAGTAAAATTAATAATTAAGCATAAAGGTTGATGCTTATAGCAACTAACAAAAAATTAACATTTTACCAATTTTTCAAATACAGTTTTTTTTCTATTTCAAAACTAAAATAATATTAACAGGAAAAATAATTCCTCTTCAATTCATGAAAAATTTGAATACGTAAAGTGTGACTCAAATGGAAATTATCTGTATGAGACCGAGGAATCATCCTCTTGGAGAGAGTCACAGAAGGGGATCGAGTTTGCGAGGCTTAGTGCCAGAAGCTGAGGCTTCTATCACTAATTTTGATACCTTGCAACTCGAAGATTTTGTACTCAAATCTACTGTCCAACAACCACCACCTGCATCGGTAGATGAGCCACAGAATCATACCTTGATGAGGCGAGGAATCTCGCCCGCACCCACTCTCTAATATTGGCACACATTGTTTCTCGTGGAAGACCCTTGCTACCTCACTTTAACGAACCGTCAAATCCTATACTATTCCTCTACGTCCCAGCTCTCGACCGGACGATCGTCGGTGAGACGCTGGTATTCCTTCATTGGAATGTCATCCGACGCAATGGACATTATCCTTTTCAAGATAGACCAGTTGTGCCAATCCAGGATGGTACTCAAGCTTTCGCTCTTGTACAACAACTTGCTCCTTTCAACCGAGGTACTGGTACAACACAGCACGAAGTGGAGGTAATCCCCACCACATTGCATGAGCGACATAACTTACTAATCGGATGCCCTCGTTTATGAAGATATTACGGTACACGTCCGTGTCCAGTCGCTATTTGGGCAACGATAGCATTACTGAAAACTCTTTTTTCGGAGACTGATTCGAAAAATCTGAAGGTCTGGTGACCAAATTTTTCGCTTTCCCATCTTAGCTGCAATACACGCAGTGCTTCATTACGCAGCACCTTTATCAGGTGCGACCTTGGACGTAACAGGTCCAGCGTTGGCTCTGGTAAACTCGCATTCTCTTTGGCCAGCATATCTGCTCTTTCGTTGTCGAAAGTACCTGCATGAGCGCGCACATAATGAAAGTGCACTTCTCTACCGCTAGTGGCTTCCCGGTAGGAGTCCTTTACCTTGTTAACCAAGATGTTCTGGTTATTTGGATCGGCCAGGAAGTAAAGGGAGGACAACGAGTCACTGTATAAATGACAAGTGTTGTTGCCCGGATTTGATTTGAGCCAGTTTAGTGCCAGTCCCAGCGCCGATATTTCCGCCTGAAAGACGGAATTTTCGTCACCGAATCTAGCACCATATGTTTCAATTTCGTGCCCAAAATACAAGATAGTAAACCCTAAACCTATTTTACCATCAATGCCTGATCCGTCGGTAAATATCTCCAGACCCTTACCAGTTGGCTTTTCGTTGTCGAAAGGCACACTATGACGCTCCGCTGGGTGACTTTTCAGAATGTCGACCCTCTGCTCAATATCATCTGGCCACAGATTAATCTCGTTCAAGAAATAAGGACTGCGTTCCACCAATATTATTAGATTTGCGTACTCTATGCCTGCTTTTATATCTATAGGTAGTGCGATAAAAAAAGAAGCTTAAAAGGAACCCGGCAGGTAGGGGATCAATTCGATTCCTACCTTGCCTAATATACGCACTCCGCGTCCAACGATATTTTTAAAAACTTTATAGACGATGTAGCTGCAATTTATAAGCAAATGAATAAAAATCCGCAAAATGAGACGGAATGCGAAGGAAAATGAAAGTAAGCGTTATAATTTTTAAATTATTTCAGATCTGTTTGCTAAATTTGTAAAAATTTTAAGCAAATTGTATGAAACAATAATTGTTAAGGAATTGTTATAATTTTTAAGGAATTTTTTGTAACTAAACTATAATTCTCGAATAAATTAAAATGTAATTTTTAGTGTAAATGTTCGACGTAACGTATAAAATTGTTAAATGAAATAGGAGAATTTACACTTTTATGTAATATTCATTTGTATCATTCTATTCAAAATCACTGGATTTATCAAAATTGTTTTATCAAAGGTGTAAAAATTAATTCATTTTGAATTTATTAAGACATTTTACTTATTAACTTTTTTAATATTTTTGCTACTTTATTTATTCACATTTCCTTCAATTTCTATTCTAAGACATTTTTAAATAGAAACTTAATTATTAAGACGATTACTCTTCTAATTTACTGTTACGCTTAGCAATTTGAATTGAACCAATTAATACTTAGAATGATTGTTATTTATGTTTTCCTATTTTAGTAATTTTAAATCGGGAGATACTCCGGCGGTACGTTTGTATATTCTTATTTCAGCGATTTTAGGTCGGTTGAAACTCCCGTCGTTTATTCACGCCAATTCTAGGCCGATTGGCACTCTTTTTGGGTTGCGAATCAGTTTCAAAAACGCCTGTCTCAAGCACTTGGCGAAAAAAATTTCTCCTAGTTCGCCAAGTTGAGACCGTAATACTCAGTTTTACACATCTGGCTAATCCTATCTTTGATCATTTGTGATATTTTAATTGGGACAAATTTTTTAGCTTCTAACGCATTTTTAATATCCTCAGTTTAAGTATCGGTAGGTAGTCCCCTTATGATTCTTTTATATGGGCTTATTTCTTATGGTTTGGTTTTATTAACTAGAATGAGATATTTTTTTCACTTAGTTTTCTAGTTAGAATTCTGTATTGCTCTGGGTTATCAATCATTAGTTTAATGAATTAGTGTGCTAACTTTCCCGTAATTTCAAAGTCGAATTTGGTATTAATTCCTTTTAAAAGGTAACAGCATTTTTATTCGTTCAGATACATGCAACAGAGGGGGGGGGGAGAGACTGAATACTATTTTCTTCTGCGTTATTTACACAATTGTTATCTGTATTAGGATTAACACTATTAGATTGGTTAACATCAGTTTCTGCTTCAAAGTCTGAGGGTAATGAGTCATACCTGTTTATAATAGCTATAGGTGGATTAATAGATTTCCTTTTTTTATTGCTATTTAATTTTTCCGACTTTTAACAGGGGTAAAAATTTATCCTCCTCTGTTTATTCGGACTCTGTCGTTAACGTTGTTTTTATAGATACTTGTCTGTCTCTAGAGGAAGAGTTTTAAACATTTTATTTTGACCGAAATGACATCAGAAAGCACTAAAGATATCATAGTCACATTAGCACGGGGAACGAACTTGGAACATCCCACTTCAAAAATTGCTGTTCTGCATTAAAGCATATAGAATTTATTCATATGAGCGTATTAACATTACTTAAGAAGATGTCAATTACCGGTTCCTCAACCTTCTAGTCCACAATAATCTGACGTGGGAGCGCCTCCTTTTCTCAACAAGTTACCATAGATTAATTTGAAGTTTGAAAAATTTTCAGACACATAAAAAACAAACAATTATATTTTTAATCATAATTATCAGATTTTCAATATGATGAAATTCATCATTTTGCGGAATATTTTCCTGGGGTTGATCAAACTGAACTTTATAGATTAAAAGACATATACACATACGAATATTAATAATAAATGTACAAATATACACATAAAAATAAACAAATACAGGGAAAAATATTTTTTTTTGAAAAAAAAATTAATATTGCACTCTTTAAATTTCGTAAAGCTCTGTCAGATGAAGGTAAGTAAATATTAAATTGATATTGCACTCTTTAAATTTCGTAAAGCTCTGTCAGATGAAGGTAAGTAAATATTAAATTGATATTGCACTCTTTAAATTTCGTAAAGCTCTGTCAGATGAAGGTAAGTAAATATTAATTTGATATTGCACTCTTTAAATTTCGTAAAGCTATGTCAGATGAAGGTAAGTAAATATTAAATTGATATTGCACTCTTTAAATTTCGTAAAGCTCTGTCAGATGAAGGTAAGTAAATATTAAATTGATATACTACCAACATTCTTTTTTTTTCCAATGTTACGTAAAAAAGGCAGTTTTATTCTCCTAATTTCTTATATATCAATGATTTAACCTGTAATTACCTATGCTTCACCAGTTCAGAACACTTTCACTAATACAAATAAACAAAAATTAAGAGTTTTTAACATAAAATACTAATTCAGTTTCAAGAACAATAATTTCTATTTTGTAAAAAATAAAAACATTGAAAATGACCTCAAAATTCAAAACATGAAGCGTATGGAGCAATTTAAATTATTTTTTGCTTACAAAATTGTAAAGCAGTGAAGTTTAATCAAATATTTAAATACAAATATATACAAAAGGACACTAAGCATTACCATTTTTTTCTTTGGAGAAAATAACTAATTCTGAGTGATTTAAATTTGTAAATAATATATATATAGCTCCATTAATCCAGATTTTTTGTACATTTCATTATAATTGTTGAATTTAAGAATTAAAACTTAAGTAACTACGTCTTTATTTTGAAAATTTGGGAAGTGCTGCTCTGTCGTTAACAGTTAGCGACAGGCCGAGTGCACTTCACTCAAACAAAATGCGTTATAATGAAATTGAAACTTATTTTCCTTTTTCAGTTCTCAATCAAATGGAAGTGTTAACTTCTGCCAAATGTAAATATCTTCCTCATAACGTATTCGCAGGTTCACATTACATATTCATACAGGATCCAAAATCTCATGATGTACTTGTTCTTTTCATAACTGAATGAATATTCAGTAATAATAGGTATTACTATTACCATTATAGGATATATATATATATATATACATATATATATATACATATATACATATATATATATACATATATATATATATATATATATATATATATATATACATATATATATATACATATATACATATATATATATACATATATATATATATATATATATATATATATATATATACCCCAAAGTACATTATTCCTAATCAGCACAAATTTATTAAAAATGCTATTATTTATTCCTGTACGTTACTTTGTATGTAAATGCTATTAAGTTATTATGTATTGTTTAGACTAAATAAAGAATTTTTTTAAAAAAAATTGTCCTGTTCGATGTAGCTCAACCGCTCAACCATACATTTCTATTAAAAAAAAGGAGCGCATAAAATTCTCATTAATTAAAAACACGCAAATGTATCAACTTGCTTTATTCGAAATGTTTTGGTAAGCACAGCTTACTTGAGTAAAATTGTAATGGCATAAATGCTCTATTGTTGATGCAATACATCTTTCGCCCCTCAGCACACTTTTCTAAGAGTTACTCACTGTTGCAAATGTCTATAGCATCTAGTGAGGACCTATTTGAACATATATTAATGATGTGATTAATTTTTATTTATATATTTATTTAATTTATTAGATTTATGCTAACCAATTATATTGAAAATATTATACCTAACCCGAAAATTTTATGTATTGTACTGCATTTAGAGTACTTTATCATTGTGCTATCTTTGTAATGCATTTTATTTTTCAAACAGATGTACATCTCACAAATTTGGAGATTTTAGTGTATTCATTTGAATTTTTCGCATTTGATTCTTTTCAGGTTAAAAAAACAAAATATATGATGCGGAATTTTATAATTCGTAAGTTTTGTATATTTTATTGCAATTTCTTTTTTATTTTTAATGTTTCACTTTTCTAAAAGTCGTTGTTGTAGATTCCAATGTAACATGTGGAGCAACATTTTCTCTATATACATCTTTTATGGACAAGAAAACATTTTTCTTCAAAAGTTTGTTTTTACAATGAAATTAATCTACACATACTAATTAATTTTTTAACTGATCCTTTAAACAAGACAGAAAAAATCCGAAATTTTGAAATGAATATCTCGCTTATTTTTGAAATAGACAAATGAAGCAGTTTTAATAGATTTATTATGAACAAGTTTAAAGTTTTCTAAGTATAATCATAAGGACAAGGAAATTAAATAAAATTTTAAACTATATAATTTTAACATAAAAATTTAAAGTTCTAAAAAAATGATGTGTGTAACATGAAAGTTCTCTTAATTTGAAATATTTTTGTAATTGAAATTATATGTCCGGCCAACGGTATTTGTGGTTGCTATGCCAAACGCCGCATTCTATCAGCTTCCTCGCCAAATCTCAGCGCCTACTGTTACAGCATGCTGCATGCAGCATGTTTTTTTACTGCGTAGGGAAACTGCTCCACAAATTTACTGATGCTCATTTTAATTTAATTTAAAAAAGCATTACAGAACTCGGTACTTTTCCATCATACCCTTCCCCTCTTGATAATCGTCGTAACAGAAAAGAAGAAAATCTTAAATTATTGTCATAAATATTCCATTTAGGTTAAGTATTCTTTAAAAATGTTTATTGTGAAGATCAAAAAACTTAACAGACGAGAATATTCGAACTAGTTAAGTGCGGATGTAAGAGATTCAAGATGCATAGGGGAAGTGTGTCGGAGCGAGAGGAACGGTATGGGTGTGTGTAAAGACGAGTGGTAACGGAGGTACCACTTCCAGGCAGTGGAAAATACATGTGTTTCGAATAATGTAAATTGATCCATCTAAATTTATGTTTGTGTCTATAATTAATGTTATGTTTGTTAGTGTAAAATAAATCTGTCGTAAAAAATAAGATATGTTGGTATAACTGAACGATCCTGGAAACGACAGGTTCGTGAAACAATCACATTGGCGCTGACTGCAGGATGTGTTCCGGATTAATACAAAATGATGGGGTGGTAATGATGGAAAAGTGTCTACAAATTCGTTAGACTGTATATTCTTATTGCTTCTCATTCCATTAGGAGCCAATATTTGTTTTAATTATGTATGACTTCAGGGAACTTTGTTTTAGAACATTCTTATATTTCTTTGTAGGGTTTTGTTTAAGAAGGAAATGGAATAAATTAATAAAAATTCTTTAAATATTTGAAGTGTAAAAATAAAAATAAATATGTATAATGTTCAATTTAATTGAGAAAATATTTGAGTTTCAATACTGGTTTCCAAATATCATTGGTTATTGATATTTATACATTAATATTCAGAAAAGTTTTTTTCTCTATAAATTGTGATATTACTAATATATATATATAAATATATATATATATATATATATATATATATATATATATTTTAGATTTATTAAAGGAAAAAATATTTTTGGAATAATCTGTTAAGACAAATTTATGTCGAACAATAATGTTTTGTTGTTTCTAATTATAAATTTCTTGAGTTATGTGCAATAATTTAAAAGGTGCTGCATTATTGAATAGTAAGTTGTTGAAACGAATATTTGGTTTAATGTGATATAATAGGACATAAATGCTTTTGTTTAGAATTTTCATTATCATTTTGTTGTTTATTATGTAAATGATACAAGTTTATGGAATAAGAAACTATTTCAAGAAAGTTTGAACGATTTTTATTTGTTTATAGTTTTGCATTATTAAATTACGAGTTTAGAATTATTCAATGTTATAAGGTATATTAATTATTAATTTATGATTGTGTTTAATATTTATGTTTATGTTTTATGTAATTGAAATTATGTATATTATAGTGTGTAATAAGTATATTACAGTGTGTTGAAATGAAAATCGAAACTCTAAATTTTTAAATTTATTATTAGAATAAATACTTTAAATTTTTTTGGTGCATTGAGTAAAAGAAAGTGTTTTATTGATTAAACAAATGAAAGATGATTTGTGTGATTTAAATGTTTTATTTTGAAAAATTGATAATTTAAGGTTTGGTAATGTGCGATAACATTAGTTGTTAAAATGGCCTTCGCATTCTTGGGTGAAGCTCGAAAGGGGATCTCTTAATATTGGCCAGTGTGTTAGGAGAACAGATTCCTCCGGATGCGAAAATAATAGATTTAAAAAATGTGATTACACAAACTAAACATTTTGAAGAGTCATTTGTTTGAGAATTAATAAATACAATAACTTGCGATCGGGTAGAGAGAGAAAGCCAAAGTAGAAGAAAGGCAACATGAATTAGAACGAGAAGAAAGGCAACTTGAATTAGAAGAGAAACATTGAGAACGTGAGCTTGAAATTAAAATGCGTGAATTAGAAATAAAAGTAAAGGAAGATGAGTGCAACTGGGAAAGCACTGTAGAATTTGGGCGAGATAAATTACGAAACACTTTTCTAGGTTATTTAATTATAATGAAAGGAATAATTTTAGATCCCCCGAAACGAGCAGAAGAATGGCCTTTCTTTTTCCATCATGCCGAAAGGATGTTCAAGCTTTATGTGTGAAGTAACCGAACAGTATGAAGGGAAAATTATTTTACAGTGTTTAAAGGGTCGTGCTAAAGGAATAAATGCTGTGCTGTCGGAAGAAGATTTAGATCAGTATGACAAAATCAAAAACTTCATTTTAAGGGAGTATAGAATGACTCCGTTACAATACAAGAAGAATTTTGATTCTTGTTATAAATTACACAATGAAAGTTATGCTCAGTATGCGTCCAAAGTGGAAGTTGCAATAGAACTGTATTTAAAATCTAGAGATATAGAAACAATTGTTAAATTTAAAGAACTTTTGTAGCTGACAAAATAAAAGAGACTTTGCCTACTCATGTAAGATTTCAAATATTTTTGAAAGAGACTGGAAGTTGGCTTCCAGTCCCGTAATTGGTAATTTCTTATTGGTATTCCTGAAAGAAAATCGATAATTTCTTAGTTTCGATACCAAAAAGTTTTGAAAATAGTTCCCACAACTATACCAAATTTATTCGGGCCCACGTGGAACAAAAAAAGGTCGAAACTGTTAGGAAATCTTTTCCAGCTGAAGTTATAAATAAAAGTTTTGTTGAAAAGAAAGAATATTATAATTATCAAAAGAACTCGGATCAACGACCACAGAATCGTTTTGGAAATAATACCACGAGTTGCGCTCCAGGAAGAAAGCTATTAAAGTGCTACAAATGTCAAGAAGAGGGTCATTTGAAGAAATTTTGCCCGCAAGTGAATACAGTATCTCAAGTTTCTAATAGAAGTGAAACTGAAGAAGTGATATCAGAAGGAACGTTGCAGTCAAGTGGGAAAATTTACTTGAGGCCTGCAATTGAATCTCCTGTTGAAGGAAAGCTTGTTTCTGTTCCACTTAACCTTTGGTCAGCAGATGATGATATACAGGCCGTATATAATAGTGCATTCTGCGGGTGTGGATGGATTGCATGAGCAAGCTTTGATCACTCCTAGAGTTTTCAGTTTGTTGAAAGAACAAAAAAAAAGAAAATATCTTATAGAGGAAATAAAAAATATCCACGGGAAAGAAATAGTTTCGAATACTTTCAATGTGGAGGGGAGGAAAATAGAAGCTCACAAGGAAATAGAAGCAAATCAAGGAACAATTGATTTAACAAATTCTGAAATAGAGGTCTCACAACTACTGCAGATGAAAGTAACTTGTTAAACGAAAAAATAATCGCTATTAAGGATATAGAAAATAATACTCCTATCTCGCAAGCAAAGATATTTAAAAAAGAACAGTTGTCCTGTGTTACATTAAATCGGTGTTTTGAAGATGCCAGACAGCGTAAGAACAATTACTGGCTGGAGTCATATTTACTGTACCACGCAGTCTATGTGGCAGGACAGAAATATGTACAGCTAGTAGTTCCTGATTAAGGGAAAAAAGAAATTTTAAAATTGGCCCACGAAACACCTACAGGAGGACATCTTGCTTCTAGAAATACCAAGGAAAGTATTGCAATGGATTGTCAATTGTGGAGGAAAACCAAACTGAAAGACAGTGGACTTAGAAGCTATTGGTAGACCAGAACTACCCTTCCAAGTAGTGAAAGCTGACATTTTAGGGTCTATTGAACCTAAATCTTCTAGGAGACATTAGTATGTATTGTATGTTATGGATCAGAAGAATCGGTGGCCAGAGACAATTCCTATTAAATCTTTGACTGCAAACGCGATGCCTTTATGGAAATTTTTACGAGGACTAGCATTCCTCAAATCATTGCTATGGACTATGGAACAAATTTTGCTTCCAAGTTAACGCAAGAATTTCTTAAAAGATTAGGAACCGTACCAAAATTTCCTACACCAGGTTATCCACAGAGTAATGGATTAATAGAAAGTTGGATTGGCACAATAAAATCAATGTAGCGTCATACTATAAAGTCGCAAGGTAGAGGATGGGATAAACAGTTGCCTTTTCTCATATGGGCATATCGTGAAGTGTCAAACGCTACTACTGGGGTCTCACCAAACCTACTCGTTCATGGACGCCCCCTGCCCTAGTTGGACCTTTAGCAATTTTAAAACTACATGGGAAAGTGAAGTTGTTCTTCCTCAAGGTATTGGTGAATCAATCACTGATTACCTTCAAAGGTTCGAAATAGGTTACAGGAAGCTGAGGAATACGCCAATGAGCATACTAAAAATCAACGTGAGAAATATGTACATTATCATAATTTAAGATCCAAATCAAAAGGTATCTATTGCGGATAAAGTTATTGTGCTGATTCCAGACTCTGCAAACAAACTTTGTTCTAGGTGGAAAGGTTCAGATTCCCAGAAAATACTGAAAAATAACACAATAATTTTATTCATACTTTATAAACTAAACAATTAACACTCAATGATAAAAACTTATATAAACGCCAATGTTCATCACTGGCGAATACTATTTAACAATCTCATCTACAATCGATTGCGTAAGTATAATGTAACAGTATTTTCCTTTCAATGAGAAAAAATTAAATTTTGGTGTATACATTTGTTTTTTGCCCTTGGTTATTTGTGAAATTAATGCTTCTTTTAACTTGAAAAATTATCACTAAGTAATCTTTTGCAGCAACTAGATTTAGCATTGTTTACAATTGAAAATCTCTTTTTTAATCAATTTTTGCACAAAAATAAAATTCGATATACTATGTATAGTATTTAAAATAAACTTTTGAGCCAATAAGATCATGTAGTATCTGCGTTACATTATTTACCATAATAGACATGGTACTTTCTTAGGAGATACCATGTTTTTTTACGTAGTATATATATATATATATATATATATATATATATATATAATTTTAAAGTAAATAAATTAATATTCTGAAATTCTGATAACTAGAAATGTTGTAATTAGTGAAATAAATCGCATTTATAGTACTTGCAACAATATTAAAAATAAAAGAAAACAACGTTTAATTTTAATACTTAAAACAATAATATTCCCCTTAAATATATTTTGAGCTATGTAGAAAGTATGAAATCGCTTAAAAGATTGAGGTAATGTGTAGTTTTTAAAATTACAGAAGGGTCACCAAAGCACTGATGTTCTTATAAAGATCCTGAAAACATCAACTATAATATATTTTCTAAATTACTTTAATTTTTTAAAATACATTAATTTTTAAATTTAAATTAAGAAAAACTTATATTCTGTAAATGTAAATGCTTAAATAAATTTTATAAGGCATAAACAAATAAATATGTAATGGAAAAAATTATTTTGAATTTTTGGTAATGAATCTAACTCATTAAAGTTTATAATTGGGATTTGAATTGTTGATTTATTTGACATTACATCTTGTCTTTTAAATTATTGCTATTTTTTCAGTTTTATAATTTGGTTGATTCTAAAATATAGTAACTACTTTTGTATTTAAAATTTTGCATTACAGACAATCTTCCTTTTTCTATTTGAACTTACAGACAATATTCGTAGGAAATAAAAGATTTTCTCAGATCTATAACTCCTTGCATGTCAGAAACGAATGTTTGAATTTTATTTGGAGAGTTGACCATATCCCCATTGAGGAAGATATGTTCCCTATGCTTCTTGCAAATTTTCCGAATTTTTTTTTATATCCAATTTCTTTATATTTCAATTTATATTTTTAAATTTCTAATACCTTATTTTCCTGACTTACTTTTCCTTAGCTGCATTTGCCCTGGATAGGTGGTTAAGTAGTCAGATATATTTTTGTATTTTTATATTAATTATTGCTTTTAAACTTATTATATATACGTTATTCTGTCTCTTGATTTATTATATATATATATATATATATATATATATATATATATATATATATATATATATATATATATATATATATATATATATATATATATATATATATATATAGTTTTCTTACAGCTAGATAACAGCACCAATCTAAATAAGACAATCGATCAAAGAACAAAAGTTATTTCCCAAGGATCAATATCTTTATATAACTAAAAAGATGTTTTAAATCCTCAAATAAGATCTTACAAGTACAGTATTATAAAAAGCAATAGCACAATTATATTTATTAATTGTCTCTTTCTAAATTCGGTGTTAGAATATGTAATAATGTTAAATCTATGTTAAAACATGTAAAAATGAAAATTAAAATTGTATTAAGCAATTTCCATTCAAGGTAATTACTAATGCATTTAAAAAGTTTTGTGTGTGTGTGTGTGTGTGTGTGAAATTTTACTTTCATATTTATTATGAATATCTGAATAACTTAAAATATTATCAGACTTCTCCGTATGTTCTAATTGATTAATATAATATTGGCAAAAAAAAAATTGAAATATCTACAAAAGTTATCACCAGTTCTTTAACTTTATTCCTTCATGAATGAGAGCGATTTATAAAGGATAAGTTATCAGTCGATTATTGGAATTGAAAAGTTTATAGTGCTTAAGAAGTGCCCATACCCTTGTCGAAAACATCTTGAGAAAAAGAAGCAACTTCATAAATTATTATAAGCCTTCTAAATAAAGATTCAAAACCCTTAAATTTCTTTTTCTATTTGTTCGTGATCTCAATGGTACTAAATGATATTTCTACACTTAATTCTGAAGTTGTCCCACAGGAATTTATAACACATATTATGGGTCATGTGACATTAAAATACCACCTGGATTTTGTATGGAATGCTAAAAAACAATTTTCTATTCAGAGTGACTTTTTTCTCAAAATTCTGTCAAAATATTTAATACTCTTTTGATTAACTAACTTTCTTTGGAAAACTGTGAACATCAACTTTGATTTTTTTCCTAATATTAAATGATAACTGATAATGATGACTGCAACCAGTATCTTAACTAATTGCTATTTGTTTGTAATTTATTTTGCCGGAGGTATTGCAAGTTTTACACATTTTTTTTACAATAGGTTAATTTAATAGGATTAGTTTTTTTTTACTAAGCCCTTATTTATATTACATTTAATCTGCAGTAAAGTAAAATTAACGGTTTTCTATAAATGGAGCCCAGCATAACTTATGGTGTGAACAATCGTTTTCTTAGAAAAACAACTCCAGAAAATATGAGCCTGGTAAGAAAATGCTATGAAAATATTCAATGGATGCAAAGCCTTTTAACCAAGAAAAGTTTTTTTAAAATTAAAAATGAAGAGAAATTAGTAAGTCAACGACTGATGTTCTTAAAAAGGAAAATATTTCCCTGGATTTGAAAATTATTTGAAATTCAATAACCAGCCTTTCAACATCTGCCTCCGATGTTTGAATATATGTTGTTACTCAACTGACAAAGCATGAAAAAAATTTTTATGCAAAGCGACTTTTTTAAAAATTCATCCGGAGACTTAAAATTGAATTAAGAATTGAATCTGCATTAAAATCAAGCATTACGAATGTAAAGTACAGTATTGGTGATTAGTATTACAAAGAGTTGTTGAAAGAGAATCAAACTTTTATCGTTAAGAGGTAAAGCTTTTTCGGAGAAAATGAAAAGTTCGGTTCATCTGGGAATTTAATGGGAACTTGAGTTGCCTCGAGTAGACAGTCCCATTTGATAAATTTCTTGAGTGGCACATAGAAAAAATTAGCTGTCAAGGCTCTATCAATACGAATTATTTGTCATCTATAACTGCAAAAGAATTTGTTGAATTAATTGGTTAAAAAGTATTGAATTTGGCAAATAAAGAATATGCAGATGGCAAGTGTTTTTCATTTCTAGTTGAGAGATTCAATGCCAGATGTTACCCGTGTGTAGAATTGCTAAACATCTGGTTCCACCTGGGTTTTCAGGCAAAATTCGAGTGTCCCTTCATGTTTACTTTATACCCTAGCAAAAATAGAATTTGATTTTATCGAGGACTAAAATTATCCACAAGTAATTAATTATAAAGGATTATTTAATACAATTTGTCATTTATTTCTGTACTGTATGAAAAAGGAAAATTATAGAAAAATGGTTTGCTGATAAATTATATTGACATCGTATCAGCTTGTCTAGGTAATTGTGTCTTTGCGCGAAGTTGTGCTTGCTAAGGTGTATTTACTGTCAAATTGGGAACAATGGAAGAAAGAAGAGACTGCCTTAGATGTGATTACATCAAGCGTAATATTTTGTAAAATCTCAGTTAATTTGTAAATGAATTGTATGTAAAGTGTCTCAGCAGTAATGATTGTAATGACAGTCTCAGGTTGTTTGATCAAGACAAATAGTTTTGTTTATAAATAATGGTAAAGATGAATTCATATTTGAAAAAAAAAAAGGATCTTTTAATTATAATTATTGATATTTTAAATATTATGTCATTAGTATTCCATAAATATTCACTTGATGTGTGAGAAAAAGATATAAAATTCATTCATTTTTACTTATTAATATTATGAAAGAAAATCATGCCATAAAATTAATTAAATTTAAATAAAAATTGATTAACAGGGAATTGATTATTTAATTTTCACATTTAAACCATTTTCAGACAGAATTTATTTATGTTATTGAGAAATAATTTTTCGTATATCAAAAGTTTCCAGTGTGGCAGATAAATCAACAAGTTAGAGCGAAATTGCGAAAACTGAAATATAATTAAGAAAATAGTTTTAATAGAAAGATGCATTAACTCATATTTATTATTAAAAGACCAAAGTTATGGCCTTAAGAAAATTCAGATATATTTAGATTAATTTCAAAAAATTCTTAGACATTTATAGCTATGATTGTGAAAAAAATTAATAGGAGTGATATATGTGAAATGTAACAAAAACATTTATTTTATGTACTGTTTTTATCCCAAGTAATCCTGAATGTCATTTTGGTATTTTAAGATTATTAAATTGACAGTTTATGAACACTTTTGAAAAATGTTATCTTTAGGTTACTTGTTAAAAAACAATTACACAATTAGTTTAATAACTTTCTTTAATAAAAATGTTTTTTACATAAAAATAGAGCTTTTTTTTTTTTTTGAATAGTTTAAGACCATTTGCTTTCCATTTCTTAAAGTAAGAAATTTTTTCATTTTAGTCACAAAGAATATTTTATAGAATTTATTCGCATTTATTATATAGCTTTTAATATTATATTCTGCAATATATATATATATATATATATATATATGATAATTTTAATCCTTTATGATTTAAAATTAATGCTATTGCTGATTTTTGATATGCTTCTTCAGTAGGCAATTGTATAAAGGGGAGAAAGAACAGACAAACACAAAAAGAACCACAAAAAAATTAGTTTTTTTGTGTGGTTCAAATCATATTTGGGTGGTAACGTTTTATTTGCGGGAATTTTAAAATTGGTTATTTTGGCTGCACTTGAGAATTTTTTGCAGCTAACAATGTTGGCTTTAAAGATTTTTCTAATACTTCAAATTTTTCTAAGCAAGTTATAGTAGATAAACACATGAATATACTGTACTTTTATAGATTGTAATATGTGTCTTCTAAATTAAGAGGGTGTTTTAGCTCTGAAGAAAGATTCTATTTTAATTTTAGTTTAACTATTTGATTCAAAATGCACAATTTTTTCCTTGCATTATCTGAATGCCTCTGCTTGTAATTTCAAGTGAAATTGTCCTTTATTTTAGAAAAAAAGTCACTTGAACCATGGCTGATAAATTTTTCTTTACAACAGTATTATGAGTCCATAAGTTAAGAAATCTCTTTCTGTATATTTATCTACATTTTCCTTATTCAATTTAACTCAAATTTTTCAGTTAAATTGAATTTTAAAATTTCTGAATTTAATACTATATTATTAACTTTCAAATGCTATATAGATCTTTAAGGTATATTACTTTTCTTCGGTCTATATCATTGTTTTATTCTTTATCAGAAAAAGCACTTTGAACATTTTCAGAATACCTTTCTGTCTCTGGAAACGGCCTTTTTCTAATAATGCGAAAGACATTTCACAGTAAGAATTATATATCACATATAAAATCCAAACAAAAATTTAAATATAAATAATGGCTCTGAACTTCGTAAGACATCGGACATGCGCAAAATGCGTGATCTTTTTAAGTTACTGCGCATCCGAAGGCTGATGATTACCTCAACTCATTCTTTCTCGTTAGATGCGCATAAGCTCCTGATTCACAGGAGCTTACCTTTCCTATAAGCTCCTGATTCACAGGACCTTAAAAAACACAAGAGTTAGAAAATATACCTTTGACTACACATGCGCTTAAATCTCCGAATGCGTTCCTCTCATTCAAAAAAAAAAGAAAAAAAAAAAGACCTTAGTTTATCCAAATGCTTACATATGAGTGCAGGTTGTTTCATTGGCCATTCTCCCCCACCCCCGCGTATGTTTTATAATTTATTTTATGTAAATTACGTGAATCTTTAAATATATACGATATAGATTTGGCATCTTAGAAATACAAAGTACTTCCGTATTTTTTGAATTTTTAATACCTTTTCGCACCAGTAGCTTTCATCAATCACCAGACATTCTTCTTCTTCTTCTTTTTTTTTTTTTTTAATCCTCTTTTAAATTATTAGTTATTTATCGTTTATTGTGGGATTAAATATGTTTAAATCGAAGAAAGATTAGATTACATACGAGCACTTTTATTAAAAATGTTTACTGTGGTAGAAACGATGTGTTTATTTCAGTATACAGTTAGAGTGAAAAATCACTGATTATTGTGTCGTTATTTGATCCTATTAGTCTACTGAATGTATATTTCATAATTTTAATAAAGTACTAACTTTGATGACTAAAAAAGAAAAAAATATATTTTACTCATCAAAGTTAGTACTCTAATAAAGTGATCTTATTATCTTTAATAAGTAAAAGTCTACTGCTTTATTTGTGGGAAATATTTGGACTAATTGATTTGCATTTTAAGTGGCGAGAGATGTTCTTCTAAGATTTCTGTCACTTACCTTTTTTTATTAAAAGTCAAATTATCGTAAAAACTAATGCTATTCTCATGAATTATTTAGCTTTATTACTCAAGTAATTACAAAGAAATACAGAAAAAAATTATTGCATGCATGATTTTGATCAAGATCATATAAGAGATAATGATTTCTAAGTTTTATAACGTTTTCCAATATATGTTCCCATAAATAGTATAAAATAACTTTCTAGTATTTTGTCATGAAGTGATAAATAAAAAATATTCTGAATTCAAAATTATGGGAAATTATGTAATTTCAGTTACAGAGGAAGAGTTTTTGATGCCTTTGTTTATGCTGTCGAAATAGTGGGTTAAAATGAGATTTTAAAATGTGAGGAATAGTGCTTAGTTTTTCTGGAAGTAATTCAAGATTCCTATACTCTTTGGTCCTTTCTACTTGTTCCTTATACTCTTTTGAAACCACACTGACATTTTTGCATTCACACTAAAATATTTATTTCTCATTCTGAAAATAACATAACATAAATATACTATTTGTAAGCTTTAGAAGTTTAAAATTGTTTTGGTATTGTCTATATATTTTATCTCTATTTGAACAAACATGGGTACTCCTGATTTTCTAATTTCCTGTCATAGACAACCAAAATGAAGGACAATCACAATCTTTCAGTTCTATTTTATAAATTTCTATAAAATCATAAAAATACAAAATTTATATCAATATTATATAATTTGATGACAATAGTAAAATCGTATTGTATATATCATTTTTACCTGATTTTCAAAAATACTAGCAATAAAATTAAAACTAATAACTTGACATTTTTGTGATAGCCCTCAAGATTTAGCATGAGCAATTCAGAATTAAGTCATTTACATATAAAATTTTCTCTTAAATACAATTAACTTTAACATTTGCTGACTGTTTTGCCAACTGTTTACATTTGAATGTTAGCATTACTAATTAATTTCTTCTATGATTTTTATTATTATATAAATAATAGAGAGTTAAGTATAGAGTTAAGTTTTAAAGTTTTTTCTATTACCTAAATATTATCTAAACATGTTATAGTAGATAATTTATGAATAAATTATGTTTTTATAGATTCTAATCTGACTTCTATATTAAGAGGTTGCTTTAGCTCTGCTCTGGAGAAAAATTCCATTAAAATTTTAGTTCCACTATTTGATTCAAAATGCACTATTTTTTCCTTTCATTTTCTCAATGGCTCTGCATTGTAATTTCAAATGATGTTGTCCTTTATTTAGAAAAGAGTCAAGTGAACGAATACAAATAAAATTTTCTGTACAACAGTATTATTGGTCCATAAGTGAAGAAATCTTTTTGTATATTTTTCTACATTTCTCTCTTACTACAAGTCAAATTGGTGAGTTGATTTGAATTTTAAAATTTCTGAATTTATTTCAATATTATTATTTTTTAAGGTATATTACTTTTCTTCTTTCATATCATTGTTTTATTCTTCATCAGAAAAAGCACTTTGACCATTCCTAAAATCACTTTCTGTCTCTGGAAACGGATTCTTTCTAATATTACGAAAGACATTTCACAGTAAGAATTATCATATGGAATTCAAGCAAAATTTATATATACGCAAGTTACTGGACATGCGCAAAATATGTGATCTTTCTACGTTACTGCGCAAACGAATGTTGATGATCACCACAACTCGTTTTTCTCTATAATGGCTAGTTTTCCCATAAGCCCCTGATACTTCAACACCACAACCGTGACGTCCTCATTCAGTAAGCAGATCGAGAAATTACTCGTTGCAAAATAGCGTGTTTAATATAGGCTGCAATCTTATATTTGGATTCGAGTAAGACATGCAGGATTTTAATGTTGAACTTTTGGAGTAAGTTTTTGCTTTTTATTCATTTATTTTCATACTTTCATTTTTAATTATTGGGAATCTGCAATGAACAAAATTTTTTGTAATAGATTTCTTAACTGTTTTAGGCTACCACGTGTTTGCATTAAAGGAAAATATTTTTTTTTTACTGCACACTTTGAGATTTACCTAATCTAACTAACCTAAAATTTATCATTTATTCAAATAGTGTTTTTATTCAAATGTATTTATAAAAAATTACATGAATAAATTATTTATGTGTACATGAAATAATTACATGAATAAATTATTTATTAGTGTTAAAAAAATATAATAAAATAATTCAATCTTCCCTTTTAATGAAATTTTTTCATAGTGTAATTTATAGACCTTTCATAATTTTCCTATTTATATTTTATTATCGATTAAAATTTGTTTGATTTTGAGAAATAGTTGACATTGCTTACATATCTGAGTTTTTATATCTTGGTATAAACGTTGGTTATAGTAATTATTGTATACTTCAGAGCGTCACATAAGCCAAAAAGTGATTGCGCTTATAGCGAATTCATTGTGTTACTGTTCGTAAAACTACTCATCGTAAAATATGTCGTAAAAGTAATTATAGGCTAAAATCTAATCTTTGCATCTGAATAAGTTGTTTCTTCTGTTGCTGTTGAAACTAAGGCACAAGTTCTTGCTTTTAATCATTTACTTTATTAAATTCAATTACAGTTAATCTGAAACTTCTTTGAAAAAAATTTTGCTGTTAATAACTTTGTTAGCTCTTTCATGCTGCAACGTGTTTGGATTGAAGAAAATCTTTTTTCTTAATATAGTCAGATTTATCTAACCAAACTGGACATGAGTTAGGTCATATCATGATTTATTTTTCTATTAGAATTTTTAGTTTAAGTTTTAGTATCGCTTATTATTTGCATGATTTTAAAGAAACAAATAACATTACTTAATTGCCTGATTTTTGTTATCTTAGAATAAGTTTTGTTTATAGTGATAAATAGAAACGTGAATCAACCATTATTTCTTGAATACATAATCAAATAATTCTCTCTAGGAAATGTAATGTCATCTAAATTATATATATATTTAATGATTGATATATGTAGCAAATGTAATGTTAACTATTGTTAAATCCTTCTGAAACATTACTTAAAGTTATTTTTAAGTGTATTTTGATTTAAAGTTACTTTTTCAAATATTATATAAATATATTATTTATTTTTAACATAGGTTTTTCTCAAAATTATAAAATAATTAAATCTTTTTCTGTTAGTTTTTTTATTTGCTTTTGTTCCAGGCATTTTTTTTTTGGTTTTATTTATAATGGCCATTATTATAATTTATTATATATTTTTTCTCTATCATATTATTTATTGTGGAAATTACGTTTATTAGAAACAATACAATGAACACAATCCATTTACCTTTAGAACCCAAATATCATTTTTCTATTCATTGAACAACGTTGAATGGAGAATCTTTATACATCATGTGATTTTAAATTCCTGAATAATTTTAGATACATTGACATCAGGAAGAAATTTCTATAATTTAATGAGTAAATGTTATGAATTTCTAGTTGGAGAATTTCCTAGAGTATTTTCGTTTCAGAGGAGTGACAAATTCAGTTAGGGCCAAATAACATCATAATTTTATCTTCTTAATTGGTTTTTAAGCATTTTAGTAAATTTTCTAAGCATTTTACTGAAAACACTACTTTTTAAATAAATTTATTTATATAAATGTGAAGAAGCATTTATATTTTCAAAAAATGTTATTATTTATTATATTTATCGCATTTTTCATAATTGTTAATTACTAATTTATTATAAAATTGCAAATGTAGAGAGTGCATGAGTATATATATGCATTTCAATGGAATGACACATTCTTTTAGGGGTTGAGAGTATCACAATAGGATGCTCTTAATGGCATATTAAATCTTCCAATAAATATTTCATGATTTTACAAGAAATATTTCTGAGTTTTAGAGATATAGTTTTGTTTATATTATTGTACAGATGCATTTATAATCTTAAAAATTGTCTCTTGGTGCCATTATGAAAATTTTATATATTAGGTCATTAATTATCGACAAAAATTCACTTTTATGCCTTAGAACAAAATTCTGAAATTCTCTCCTTTTTTATTTATTAATATTACGAAAGATAATCGTAAAAACTTTTGTTAAATTTATTAAACATGGAATTAATTTACATAATTTTAGTATTGTTGCCTTTTACAGACAGAATTTATTTATGTTATTGAGAAATTCTTTTCTAATATCAAGGAAATTTAAACAAATTTCCATGTAGCTTGTTAATTAAAGAGTTAAAGAAAAGTGTGGGAAGTCTGAACCTTGAATATCATTTGGTATTTTAAGAATATTGAATTGACATTTTATGGAATCTTGTAAGATATTATGATTACGTTACTGGTTAAAATACAATTACAGTCATTTTAATAATTTTCTTTAATGTAAATGTAATATTTACATAAAAATAGAGCTTATTTTTTTTACTAACTTAATCAATTTTCTTTAAAATGTTTTTTGAATAGTATATGATTATTTGCTTTCCATTTGCTTGAGTAAGAAATTTATTACATTTTAGTTACAATGAATATTTTATGGAATTAGTTAGTATTTACTATATACAGCCTTAAATATTATATTCTACAAGATATATATATATATATATATATAAACTAAAAATAGAAACTAATTAGTTATAAAGTTGCTCTACTTTAATTTTAGCCCTTTATGATTTAAATTTAATACTAATGCTGATTTTTGACATTCTTGTTCAACAGGCATTCGTAAATGTAGGAAACATTTAATTTTTTTCGTTGTAGTTTGATGGATCTTTGGTTTGTTACGTTTTTATTTGAAGGAATATTAAAACTGGTAATTGTTCCTGCTATTGAGAATTTTTCTGCTGCTCGCAAATTTTATTAAAAAGTTTTTTCCAACATTTAAATTTCTTTTTCAAGATTGTTACAGTAGATAATATATGAATATACTGTACTTTTATAGATTCTAATCTGGCTTCTATATTAAGAGAGTGTTTTAGCTCTGCTCTCGAGAAAGTTTCTATTATCATTTTATGTAGTTTCACTGTTTGATTTATAATATGCAATTTTTTCCCTTTCATTATCTGCCTTGTAATTTCAAATGACGTTGTCCTTATTTTAGAAAAAAGTCACCTTGAACGATGGTTTTAATGTGGGAATATTTCAAATGCTGCAATAACTGTCAGCTATGAGGAATAAGTTCTTGCTTGTTTTCAGGGAAGTTTAGCGAACACACAAACCAGTTTATTTCAGTTTTGCTGAACTTTATGATATAATTCTCAAACAAATTTCAATGGCTAAAATATTTACAAAATTCATTGGTTTGTAGCCTAAAACCGAAAGAAATATATTAATTTTTACTGTTACATTATTTTATTTCATTTTAATCTTTTAGAGTAGATCATAAATTTTAATAAAAGTAATTTTATTTGTATAATTTGTTTTTGTACCTATATGATAAATAAAAATCCAGAAATCAAACTTTTATACATCTAAAATTTTAACTATTTCCTTCAAACTTTTAATTATTTTAAACGACGACCTTGATGTTCCATAGATTTTGAAGCTAGATTATAAGATTATATATATATATATGTGTGTGTGTACGTGTGTATTAAAATACTTTTATTAATATAATGGAAACTATGCATTAACCAATTCTAATAAGAATGCAAATACCATTTTTGTCTTATCTGAACAATATTCTATGCAGCTTCTACTATAAATTTTAAATTTAACTTTCTGAATAATTTCCTATACACTGACATAAAAAGGAAATTTCTATAAACCAGTCAGCAATAGTTATGAAATAACGGTTGGAAAGAGTACATAAGTAATTTTGTTTCGATTTAATGAGTCATTTATTTCATAACAATGAGTATCAAAATTTTAAGTTCTTAATGACATTAAGAATTTTCGATATATACATATCATTTACATAAAGAAGGAAATGCTTATATTTTTGTAAAGCAAATACTTTATTTATTGTAACTATCACAATTCTAAATATTTGTTCATTAGTAATCGATAAATATTCATTTTGTATCTCAAATTAATAATGAAATAACATCATTTTCTATTAAAATTATGAAAGAGATTTATGCAATAAAATTAAGTTAATCTTATTTCATAATTAATAGACATGGAATTAAATATTTGAATTTAGTACTGCAGCTGTTTTGGGAAAAAATGTGTTTATGTAATTGAGAAATGCTTTTTCTTATATCAAAGATATTGCAAACAATTTCCATGTGGTAGATTTAATAAAAAGTTAAAGACAAATTATCATATCTAAAATGTATTTAATAAGAAATTGTTCAATAGGAACTATACAATATTTCATAACTTTGTGACTCTCGAGACCTGTCACCATTCCCAGAATCTGTCGCTGTCAACCCTCACCTATTTCCTACACGTCCCTGATACCTGTTGACTTTTTTTCCCCAGAACGGAGTTTGGCACTGAATTAATAGCCTTCTCTGGGTTCCGATTTTCTTTTTTTTTTTTAAATAAGAATCATATTATACATTTACAGCAATAAACCTGTGTTAGCCAATTTTATAATCTATATTTTGTATCTTTATTCTGTTTTGATAGAATTTAAACACTCGTTCCGGGCAGTATTACTTCTTTTGGTATCTGGGCTAAGAAAAGACACCTCGCTCACTCACTGAGGAAGAAATTGGGAAAACATTTTCTTGGGATTATTCGATGGAGTCTTCAAGCAATTATTTTGAAAACAAAGAATCATTTTCTAAAGGCGAGTTTCAAGAACCTAGAAGAGTTTATAAACAAATCTGGTATTCATCTTCAGGATCGAATCGCAAGAGATTCCATATAGTGATTCCGAGGAGATTTGTAAGTACAAAAATTAATTATACAACAAAAGCAATTGCAATGTAACAAATCACATCTTAAACGAAAAAGTGAGACTGTCTCTCTGTTAAAAAGATATCTGATTTTGAAATCTAGTAGTTCATGTAGTTTAGTAATTAAAGGGAATTAAAGTCATTGATACACAATATTTAAATTATCCACAGTTTTTTCTTACTGTAAATTTAGTAAGAAATTTAAACATTGAACTTTTTCGCATAAAATAAGGAAAAAATGTAATTGTTTTTGTAAGAATAGCATTAATGAAATATAATGTATTAAAAGTAATTATATGTTGGTTATATATTAATTTTAATTACACTGAAAAGAATTCAATGCAATCGAAATAACTACTGAGATAATTTATGATTTTAAACAAAGTAATGTATAGATTGCTCATAGTTAATTTTTATAAGTTTGTTTACAATTTATATGTTAAACGATATAAGCTAATATCTGTCGCATGGGCAAGAAAAGCTTCTCTCTCTTGTTATTCTTTATGCATATTTAAAAATTTTGCAACTAAATGTAAATATTTTTGTTAATATTCAAGAATGCTTTAATCATATTATAATATTTTTGATTTCAAAAATTTGATTTCATTTAGCACAAAAGTTTTATTTTTATCTTTAATTTTGGTTAATAATTAAATAAGCACTTATTTTCTTTTTTGTGTTCCAGCTCCATGTGCCGCTGAAGCTGTTAGAATTTATGAGACATTTCCATTTCATGTTCTCGTAAGAGTTTATTTTTAATTTGAAAATGCATATAATAATAATATAATGATAAATTATCGATACTTTTCCACTTAATGTTAAATTAATAGTCTTTACATTCTTTTTTCAAAAATTATATATTTCTAGTCTAGTATTTGAAATTAATTTAATATCTAGTCTATAAGTAAGGAAATATTTTTACATGAAAGTATTTAACTACATTTCTGACTTAAAAATAACATTTAAATCAATACAAAATTTAGTTTTTCAATTAATTTTCAATTCATTTATGTACATTATAACTTTAATTGAAGCAAAATTATAGTTTTAATGATTATGTTTTATTTTAAATTATCATTTTATATATATATATATATATATATATATATATAAACTCAATGATAACACTCACATATATATATATATATGTGCGTGTGTGTGTGTACGTATGGTATGTATGTATACATACATATGTATAGTAAATGAATAAAATATTTAACACCTGTTTAAAACCGTTTGAATAATACATTTTAATTTATTCAAAATCCGTAAGTAAGTTTTGAATCTAGGTATAAAACAAAAGATTTATCATGTACGTACATATATATTTCAAGTATAGAATGCTCTGAGATTTCTTTTATGTTACTTTCAACCTTAGAACATCAACAAAGCTAAAAATTCTTTAAGCATTTCACTTATAAGAAAGTACTATTAAACTCTTTATTTTGTGAGTAATTAATTTGATAATTGAACCTTAAATACTTTTATTATACGTTTTCACTTCTTTCTTTCTCCTTTAGATTAACATCCAGAAATGCCCTAGAGAAAACGAACTGCCTAATATGAAACGGTCCAAGATCTTAGCGCCGTACGCGTTGCACGTCTCAGATCTTTTAAAAATCCTGAGGTAAGTTAAATTCTAAGGCATTAGAATATATTTTCTTGAATCGCAGTAATCTGGTTGTCACAAGAACTTTAAGTATTGAATGTAATTACTTTCTAAAGAAACCAGCAGCTTTAACTCCTCAAATCTAAATTTTTTATTCCTGTATTTAGAGAATAAAGAGATGTATCCACTTTACACTTTACAACTTTAATTTTAGATGTTGCTGTAATTGTTGAGTATCTCTTGGCATATATTTTGTTGATTTGTGTTTGGATTTCTTTTAATCTTAGTGAAATGAGTAGACTTTTTAATAAGCCAATTTATCAATAGGTTAGTAATTTAATTTTTGTCTTCGCCTTGTGGAGATTTTGATGTGATATTTATAGTCGTTTATCATTTCCACTTCAGTATGCTAACTAAAAACTGTACGGTAAATATAATAAAGCTTCATGTTTCTGAGAAGCAGCATTATGGTAATTGGACTAAAATGTTGTGGTTTAAAGCCACTTAAAGAAAGACTTACTAATCTAATTTTGCATGCACATCTATAGGAATGGGCTTCAGACAGTTTTATGGTTTTCTCCTTGCTCTTGTTTAGAAAACGCTTATAACTAGAGAATTCAAAATTGTGGAAATTTAAATGCCTTAAGCAGTATTCAAATGTTAGAGTATTTGATATCAAATAAATTTAGCATTATGTTTAGCTTCAAATCTTTAACCATTCATTTCAATAAAATTAACGGGGTGCTCTGAAATGTTATTTTTTATTTGCTTTTCAGAAGTATAAGCTTAAATGACACAATTTTGACTTAAATAACAAAATAAGTTTAATAATCAAAGAAATTTTCATTCATATTTAACACGGAATAAAAAGGCATGGAAGCTTTATTCTTTAAATTATTTGAAACACTATCATAGCTTAAGTTAATATAAATTACTAAAAATATACTGATTTTATTTTTTTTTATGATCTGGGTAGTTTTAAAATTTTTTCATTCATTAGAATCAAAGTATTAACTTATCTATTAATTGGAAAAAATATTCGAAACACTGATATATATGATGATGGATTCAATTTATACACTGACGACAATCTTTTTCTTTATTAAAAACTATGAGATCCACAAATCTGAATAAAACACACATTTAGCAGATTATTCACAATTCTAATCTGAGAATCACTCATCGGCTGGTGAAAATGAATATATGTATAAATTAACTATAGAAAAAATTAAAAATGCAATAGAACATATTTGCAGGAAGAATTACCTTTGAATTAGAGTGAGGATAAACAAATTTTTAAAGTTACACTTTTTATAGAGAATTTCAGCAGATGTTTGTTCATTAAGTTTGAAGTTTTGTAATGTAATTGATATTTATGTCACAAAACATGAATTTCGGTTTAAATTTTAGTCTGTATATGTTTTTTGAACTTGCATAAAATCATTGAGATATTTTATGTGTAAATCTTTCCTTTTAGATTTTAAATGAATCTGCTCTGCAGAGCAAGAAATGTTGTTCTTTTTGCAACAATGTTTTGTTGGATCCACAAATGACCTTGATAGAAGCTTATCTACAGAATGCAGCTGAAGATCAGTTCCTGTATATCATATATTCCAGTTAGAAGAAGCTTGAACATACTTATGCTTGAACATGATAAATATATCTTATGATAATAAGGTGTATTTAAATATAAAATAAACTCCATGATAATTTTATTGTTAGATAAAAATATATTAATCACAATAAAACAGTTCTTGATTATTTACTCTCTGATTGCCATTAAAGCACTTTAATGTTTGATTTCTTCTGTAAATTTTAATAGTTTTAAAAATCAATTATTGTGATGTAGGTTAAATTACTGGCTATTTATCCAATGTATGCCTGAAAAGTAAATAGCTAAGAAAATGCGTAGATATAAGCATGTAGAAATACTTTAAAACATAGTTATGTATGATATATATTTTCAATTCTCAAAACAAAATTTTAGTTACAAATTTGCATTGTTGATTTTGTATTACATACTATGCTTTATTCAATAACCCATTACATTTAAACTATTTTAAAAACTTATTGTTCTAATTATCTTATAACACTTTTAATGTTTGATTTCTTCTGTAAATTTTAATAGTTTTATATCAATTATTGTGATGTAGGTTAAATTACTGGCTATTTATCCAATGTATGCCTGCAAAAATAAATAGCCAAGAAAATGTGGTAGATATAAGCATGTAGAAATACTTTAAAACATAGTTATGTATGATATATATTTCTCAATTCTCAAAAACAAAATTTTGAAGTTACAAATTTGCATTGTTGACTTTGTATTACATACTATGCATTATTCAATAACCCATTACATTTAAACTATTTTAAAACTTATTGTTCTAATTATCTTATAACACTTTTAATGTTTGATTTTTTCTGTAAATTTTAATAGTTTTATATCAATTATTGTGATGTAGGTTAAATTACTGGCTATTTATCCAATGTATGCCTGCAAAAATAAATAGCCAAGAAAAAATGTAGATATAAGCATGCAGAAATACTTTAAAACATAGTTGTGTATGATATATATTTTAAATTCTCAAAAACATAATTTTGAAGTTACAAATTTGTATTGTTGATTTTGTATTATATACTATGCATTAATCGATCAACCATTCCAATTAAACTATTTTAATAATTTATTGTTCTACTTATCTTATAACCATTTGAATGTTTGATTTCTTCAGTAATTTTTAATAGTTTTATTTCAATTATTGTGATGTAGGTTAAATTACTGGCTATTTATCCAATGTATGCCTGAAATGTAACAGCTAAGAAAATGCGGTAGATATAAGCATGTAGAAATACTTTAAAACATAGATATGTATGATATATATTTTAAATTCTCAAAAAACAAAATTTTGATGTTACAAATTTGCATTGTTGATTTTGTATTATATACTATGCATTATTCAATAATCCATTACATTTAAACAATTTTAAAAATTTATTGTTCAAATTATCTTATAACTTGGACTATAATCTGGGATAATATTCCTTTTTTTAATTGTTAATCCATATTATTTTTTAGAGCAATTAAATCATGCATTTATTATTTGATTGGTGTAAATAGTTTTCATACTTTTAAACACAAGAAAATTTCTTCATAATAAGCTTATAATCACTACATATATATTATTTAAAATTTAAATGGAAATATTTTAGATTTTGAATATTATATATATATATATATATATGTATAATAGAGATTTTAAAAATGAACAATTCTCAACAGTAAAATTAAATTTATTATACTAAAATTACGTATAAGCAATGTAAAACAGATCATAATGATAACAATAACTGGGCTTAATCCTAAAATGAAACTTATATTCTAATTTTCCTATTGAAATTTTATTTTCGATTTACTAAAAATTATAATTTGTATGATATTAAAGAATCAATTAAAATTACGCGCGTGTTTGAGATTTGATGTAAACTTTGCTTACGGAGTTTAATTTGATATTTCAGAGGGTCATTAATAAAAATTAATAATATAGTTATTATTGGGGACCATAAAAGTTTCTCTCTTAATTATATTGTTTGCTGTTTTCTATACCTTAGTTCATTGGTTAACTATCTTCAAATACATGGAAACATTGCTAAACTTAAATTTTATTCTAATGTGCTTAGAATAATAGTTATGAATAAATCTTAATTTCAATAAACTATATATTTTTAATTAAGGTATAGAAAATACAATGAAATAATTTAAACATTTTCTAGACAGTTATTTATTTGGCTTTTAGTTTTTATTTGGAAATTAATTTTAAAATAAACAATCCAAAAAACAATACATTAACCAGGACAAAAAAAGATGACAAAACACATTTTCAAGTTAAAGAAAAAATATATTGTACATATTATACTTTTAAATTTGTCTTAGGTTAAGTATTTTTAAACACATGATACAACATTACTTAATTTCATATTTTATTGAAATGTGTTTTGATATACAATTACTATTTAATCTTAATTTGATAAAATTATATGATTTTATTAATGGTGCAAAAAATATAGTGAAATAATTTGAGCATTTTTATACATTTTTCTTTTCATATGCAGTTTATTTTAAATTAAATTTATAAAAACATTTTTGACAAATACAATACAAACATTTAGAAAAACAAAACATATTTTTATAGTTAAGAAAAAATATGAAGCAATGCAGATAGGAGATTATATTTTAAGTAAATATGTTAATTTTTAGAATAGTTTTTGAATAGTCTGACATAAGGAAGAGATTTCTATAAACTAATTTGCAAATGTTATTAGTTGTAATTGGTGAGAGTTAATAAGTATTTTCGTTTCTATGGAGTTAGGCATTTGTATCAGGTCATCGAATATCATAATTTGAAGTTCTTAAAGCTATACTAAAAATAATTATAAATTTTCACAGCATTTTACAAAAAACACTTATGAATTTTAAACAAAAAAACTTTATTTACCTAAAGGTGAAGATAAATGTATGAGCTTCAAAAGGCTTTAAGAACCATAATTCTATAGTCCAGGTTCACATGGGCATACTTATTAAATGCTTAGTTAACTAAGACCAGTTTCTCTTACCCTGCTCCTATTCAGCAGAATCTGGAAAGAAAATATTTTCTATGTGGGAAGATGCTATTGGCATCCTAATCTTAAAGCCAGAAAATCTTGTTGACCCTTTAAGTTACTGTCTTATATCCTTCACAATCTGCTTTTGTAAAATGATTGCACGTAAGGTAAATGACCGTCTTGTTTTATACTCAGAAAATAATAGGTAGAAGCAGAGTATTTTCTGCTATTTCAGATCTACATTAGACAACATTATTTACCTAGAAAACGAAACTGGAAACTCTTGTATTCTAAATAGACTTCCCATCATAGTAATATTAGATATTTAGAAGGCCTAAAATAGAGCAGGAGTCTATGGAATTTTTCACAGTACATGGCATTAATCTCCACAGTAAATTACTTTTTTTATTCAAAACTTAATACAAAAATGAAGATTCAAAGTACGTATTGGGGCTATTTTTGTTTAGTCTGTTTGTTCAAAAATGAGGGTGTTTCAAGGTTGTGCACTTTAGTATAACACTTTATAATTTTTCATATTTCCTAGGTTTTATTCCTGTCTTACCTTCTTATGTTAAAATGTACGCTTGCTATGTGGATGTAATTTCGGTTTTCTGAAGATTAAGCACTTTTATTTGAACTGACAAGAATATATTAATAATGGAATTATATTTGGAATGTGCAATTTATTCATAGTTTTGTAAAATCTATATCTCCTACAATTGGGAATAGATTATTGTTTTGTATTAACTTCTTTAAATCGGACAGAGGAACACTCTTGTAAGTATATACCTGTGTATTCTTGTTACTTCAGGTTCTTTCATTGTTTCCATCTACACTCTATAATATGGCTAGGTATCCAACAAAAAGATTATTTTATAATTTCAGTTTCAAAATGTTTCCAAGATGGTATAAAAGTTGAGAAAGTACGGGATGATGATGTATTTCAGTATTTTTATTGTTTCTAAGACGCTTTTTGTTTTCTGTAGTATGAATGCAAAACTAATGATGTTCGTGGTCACATAAGGCATTAGGTGCATAATTAATTGCTGTAGTTTCCACAGTACACATTGAAGAAATATTTTAAGGTCGTAACAGTCAGAGATCTTTTTCAATATATACATAACATCCCAATATATATAATCAACTCTTTTTGGAACTATTCTGTAAAAACATTAATATGCGAAGAATACTGATCTCGATGAACGAAAAAAAAAGTTGTTATAAAACAACTGAGTTTGAATTTGTCATTTTAAAAAGTAAGGGATTAAGTTATTTATACTTTAAGTTTGTTGTAGAGATATTCCATGAAATATTTTTACAGTAGGCAAAAGTATGGGACTCGTATATCATGTAGCTCTGAGAGATTCAGAAATTTTTAGACGTGAACTTAGAAAAATGAAGTGTCAAAAGGTTGGGAAATCTTGGGGGTTGTCTTGGGAAAGGTTGGGAATTAGCACGGGAAATCTCATTAGATCTTCGGGAGAACTTTGCTCAGAACACAAAATGGTGATGTGATGTCCACAAATTAGGATTAATTTGTCTATTCCACATCTCTATTTAACAAAAGTAGTAGCTTTGACAACGAATGTATTCTAAGGTGTGACTAAGCATATCAGTAAATTATGCATTCAAGTACTTCCTTACTTGTGTTTTTGTGCTTTTAATTTAACATTTTCTAATGCAAACATTTTAAAGTTACAAATTGTGTGAATACTTCTTGCTGAGTTTCCTTTAACGAGATATTCTTTTTATCAATCGATTTAATCTTAAGAATGCTATGATTAGAGAATTTCTTGACAAGACACATTAGCAAAAAATGTTTGCATTGATGTTAGCTATACCAATAGAAGAGTACGTAGTATTCTTTGGTGTGCATAATGGGAATAAAAAATTTCCTTCATGTGTCACTATTTTTAACTCTTCACCACAATTCCTTGCTTGATATTTAAGATGTTTTAGATGAAACGCATGTTCTTTACCATTCTCTTTTGAGCATAACGCCTGTTTTTACTATAATTTTTCAGTTTTCTCTTGGTTAAAATTACTTTTTCTAGGGTCAATAGAAGATACCATTTTCTTGAATATAAAGCATGTGAAAACCAGAAATTTACAGATTTGTAAATATCTGAAGTACAAGCATTAGTTCCATGTCCTAATCTGTGCACCTTTCCCACATATAGAATCAGTATTTCAACATGCCTATTGAAAAATGGTTATATCCCTCAGACATTTAAACTAAGAGGGTTAGGAATGTATGGATGAGTTTATAAATCTAATAGTAATCTTACTTTTTATATAATTTGTTATAATACTGGTGTTTTAAAAGTTAAAGTACATACGGTGGGGGACAAGTTTACCATCACGTCGAATATTTTTATACGATGAGCAGACAAACTAACCCCTTTGGTCAGCGTAATTCTGTTAACATGTATGAAGTACTGGTTTGAAAGAACACCCCAGTGACGCATTCAAAATTATATGAAACGATGTTTCAATTGCTTATGTGAGTTCGAGCTTTATAAATTTGATTATCGAAGCTTGTTTCGGTATCATTTTGTACGAGAAATTCTCCCGACAGTATATTTTCGAACATCTCTGTAATTCACATATTGGAAGATGAGAGAAGTTTTTGTGTTAGAAATGGTGCTACTCTTTTTGAAACATTTGTGCCAGCTTTTTATCACCAAATAAAGAGTAATTTGATTTCCCAGAAGAATAAAGAATTGCTGAGGAGCATATATATATATATATATATATATATATATATATATGGTCCAGCCTCGACGGCACCACCCAACACGGAGTACAAGAGATTGCAGCCACTGTGACTCTTGGGACATTACCAGTTTCAGCGCTTACCATAGTAAGTGTTAACAGAGACCCATGGCCTCTCGAGGATGGTGATCACTCCTTAACTGCAGAGTCCATGTGGATGTAAACTCTTCACCTGATCCCAGCATGTACTAGCCAAGACTGTAGCTAGGTAATAATCAATTGATACACTGGAAAACTGCCAAAGTGTACCACTTTGTCTAAAGGGTTGCCACTGAACGGCCAACACCAACATCGAAGACTCGTCCAGGCAAGAAGCAAACAGAGTGAAGCTATAGACTAATCATGGAGAGCTTCCTCGCTTTCCGTCTTGGGATGGAAATGATAAGGAAAATATTAGGAAAGTGAGAAGAAGGAAAACAGGAATATCGATCCCTTTGTACTCTCCGGGATTGGGGACACATGTAATCACCTAATGGTGAGACTACATGAGGTGAGTTTCTTAATAGAAAATTTTAGGATGAATAAACAAAATTATACAAACATACAGCCTAACGTTTTTTTAATTGTAATATTAAATTTATATAGATCTTTATAAGGTTTTGAGTTAGGAAATATGTTTTTAAATTAAAAAGATTATAAAAAGCTATTTTGAAACAAAACCACGTATTAATTAGACCTATTAAGTTTTTACAAAAAAATAAAGTACATTTCTGCAAGTTATAGTATTATATTTCTTAATAATTTGTTATGTTTAGTTTTTAAGAATGAAAACAATGAGGTACACAATAAGGACAGAACATGTGGGGAAATAAATTATGTATGTTCATTGAACCAACACCGAATTTTTTCAACAATTTCAAAAAACAACAACCCTCACTTTTACCAAAACGATGCTAAAATATTGGGACACAAGTAGCCAACTTTCAAGGAATTGATAACCCTGTATTTTCGCCTCATTTTTCATTTTCTACTCCTGCCAAGAAAATTTTTGTGAACGCAGGTGCATATTAATGAACATTAATGTTAAACTGAAATAAATTACTGGTGCCTTTTATTGATATTTTCATGCAAGTTCTTATACGCTTGTTGATTGACTGTTAGTTGTAATGCGGAAGTCTTGTTTATAAATTAATTATTCTAATTTATTATGAAAAAATTTAAATCTACCTATGCATATTTAATGAAATAACTGATTTGTTATATTGGATGAATTCAATTCTCAAGACTTTCTTAAGGATAATGTACTGTATATAATTTTTTCTACTATAATCTTCAAGACATTAATTTGTCGTTAATTTCTATTTAATTAAAAATGATGTTGTACCACATTATTCACGATAAAAAGTGATCATTTGTTTAGTAATCTAAAATGTTTTTTATTTATACGTGACATAATTATAGAGAGCTGTCATATTTTTCTTAACATTGCATTGTAAAACACCTCCTGAAACACAAATGAAGGTAATTTCCACAAACATTAGCCATTAAATATGCATTGCATGATATTTTTTAATAACTAGCTTCCTAAATCAATAGCTCTTTGAATTTGTGAATCATGAAAAGTAAAATGTTAGTATGCAATAAAAACAAAAAATTGAGATTTTTATAATGTAAATTAGTTAAATATATAATGCTTTAATTTTGAAATGTTTCCATAAATTTCTGTTTTTATAAACAATGGATCAGTAATTTAGTAAAAATAACTGGATAGTATAAAACAGTAATGAATACGATACATGTTTGCATCAATAATACTTCATGTTTATTAGTTAGCCCTGAATGTATTGAAATCGATGATGTTCCGAATAACAATGTTAAATAGAAGAGTTTAAGCTAATAACAATAGTGTACTAATGTGACTTCCTGTGATGAACTTGTATTACTGACAACCATTTGATTTCCAGTATATTTAATTTTCTTGTTGTAAAGGATTACTACTTTAGCTTTTGTTTAAACATTATATTTAACTGCCTTTTACTCACATTTATCTTAACACTCACTCTAAAGGTTATATTGCAAAAATGCCTTTAATTTCCTTTTGTTCTAATTTTTTATTGGATCAAAACAATTATTCTTAACTTTCATTGCAGAGAATATAGTAATTTAAGCACTAAAAGAAAACTTGCTATAAATATTTAAATATAAAAGTATCTTTATACGTTCAACCATACAGAGAATATTGGGTCTTAAATTTATACTCTCAGATTATATATTATCCAATCAAATTTTATGAAAAAATATTATTATTAAATAAAGACATAACATGGTACAATTTTATAAAAATGTTAAAGTAGGAAAATATTACATGTGAGTAGACAAAATTAGTAACAATAGAGTCTATAAACACTCTTACAATGTTTAGATTTTTTAAACATTAAAACCGAAGTAACATTTATGAACTAATTGGATAAAAAGTAAAAAACTTAAGATTCTTTGTAATTGATCTTCCACCAATCCAACGTTTCAACTTCCAAGAAAACAACATTCATAAGATAACTGGATACACTTTTTCTTTCTCTTTTTGCTTTGGTGATCAAAATCTGAAAATAGAATAAAAAGTTTCCTATACTTCTTGGCCACAACAAAATCTGTGCAAGTTATGAATATTTTTGAGAATTAATTTCAGTACAAGGCGATTACTTATTTTTTAATGAATGCAAATTAAAATAAGTACTAGCAAAGTAGATTTACTGCTTCTGTCCCAATATATAGAAGATCTCTGATCCAAACTAATGAAAGAATTTTTTTCTATAGAATAAGCAAGGATATTAACAAGTATTGCTTTAAAGAAACACACTACTTCATCTCTTCTGCATAGATTTATGAACATTGGTGGAATATATGTACCGGATGGATACCATTGATAAACTGGATGATACAAAAATTAGATAATAATATTTCGATTCATATACAATATCAAGTATAGCATGATTCAAGGCGTATTTTCATTTAACTATCGTGTTAGTTACCGTAAGTGAATGAGTCCAATTTCATCTATAGGAAAATTCGTTATTGCATAGAAAATTCCATCTTTTAAGCAGAAAAATATTCATCCCAAGATGAACTGCAGGTTCTATTGAGAATTCATTTTTCAGTGAGATCTCCTTTTAGAATTATAATTGGATCATCATAAGGCAAGATATGGCTTTACATTAACAGAAAAATTGTAAATCTTAACATAACCTTCACGACTTAACTTCTAACTTAACCTTCTGGGCTTAGATTTCGGAGTTTTTAGGTGATATTTATTGTTGCTTATTATTTCCAGCTGAATTCTACTTCAGTGTTCTAATTAAGAAATCTGCATAGTAAGTACAATAGAGCAAGTAAATTCTTGTCTAGAAGCAGTACTATGGTATTTGGATTAAAATGTCATGGTCTCGGACACTCAGCCATTATTCAGACTAGATAGATATATTTTAATTTTTGCATTACAAAAGTCGCATGTTTAAATTGAAACGTATTAGTAAAATTTTAAATTATATTTTAATAAATTGTGATTTTTGGTTGAAGATTGAAATCACTTTTTTTCACCCATGCATATATTTTTTCCATGAACTTATTTGATAATTATAAAAATTTCAAACATTTTCATATTTTTTTATTTTTGTTTTATTTGTAAATGTTTATACATGTTCTTTTTTAAGTGATCTAAGATATAAAAATCAATTTAATTTTTTATTAAAATTTTGTCAATTAAGTTAACTGACAAAATTGATAATAAAAAGATCCTGCACTATTCATTATATTGAAAAGAAACTTTTATAAAAATTTCAAAATAAAAATCCCTGAAATAATTTTATTTTGTATTTCTTCCATGAAAAATGAAATAAAAACCCATTTTTCTAAAGTAGTATTTTTCTCTTACGTGAATTTTATGGTTCGCTTTCTCATATCTGATGAAGGGAAAAGGGGCTGAGTAGACGCCCCGGCAAATATCTAAAGGGTTGAACTCCCCCTATACTCCCCTAATGGATCAAACAACTATAGGTGGACTGCCACAGGCGGAGGGAAGAGAGGAAGGGACGCAACCAATGAAATAGTTTTCAAGTATTCTGCTTACGAGATCACTTTGGGATCACATTTCTCATTTAATCTGTGAAGCAAAAGTTCTTATGCTTTGCTGAGCTGTTTCAGGATAGTTTACGAAAAATCTGTCAATTCAAGGCTTTTATTTTTAAGATTGCATAACATTAGTTTATTTTCATTTCCCTTGCAAGATTGAATATTTGATAGATAAAGATGTTTCCGCCGTCGCGTATTTTGTACAGGATTTAAAACAAAAACGGGTGAAAATATAATAGCCTCTGGACTTAGATACGTGTTGCACCGTCAAAACTTTATTGATATTGACACTTGTTGTACTTGGGTTACATTGAATTTGTGCCATTGCAGTTAAAGTGAAAAAAAAAGCTAAAAGTTTAACAGCTTTTTACGTCAAGTATACCAGTATACCATTTATATTTCTACATATCTCATTGATATTTTAAAGGTATACAAGAAAGCATTTCTCGAAGATGATTCAGGATTATCAACTTTTCTATTAAAATACCTAATGGTTGTCAGAACGGCAAATTTCTAACGCAAATGTGTATATTACATCGAAAACTTGTTTTTATTGAAATGGTTGGAAATCTTAATGAAATTTGGAGGATAAGAATGGATTAATCACTGGCATCACTTATGATGCTTGCAAGAAAACATGGAAAATTTAGTTGATGAAATAATTTGTTCTTCGCAGTCTTCCATACATTTGAGTTTATATTATCTGTTCAAAATTTTTTAAAGAATAGACTAAATGAATAATATTGTGTTTTCCTGTGCATATCTTCATAGCTGCCTTGTTGTTTAAAAAGAGAGTAACATAAATAAATTTCAAGTGTTTCCTTCAATTTGGTTATGAAATTCATCCTTCCAAGGAAGCAGAACTTGTGGATATCATTTCTTATTTCTGGGAATTTTGTTTTCACAGTTATTGAACTTGAAGCCAGTGAAAATTTCTTTAAAAGATTGCTATACATAATTCATATGTATTTTGTATTGTCAAAGGAAGAATCTCCACTTATGGAAATAATCTTTTCTCTTGTGGGAATCTCACTCTCCAGATCATTACCTAACTAACAATGAAATGCTAGATGTTTTGACAAGCAATGACTGAAGAAAGTAATCATCAATATATTATTAACACTGTGAACAAACTAAATA
>CM057820.1:75752243-75880453 GCA_030067965.1 Latrodectus elegans | reverse complement strand
AAATCCGCAAATGAGACGGAATGCGTGAAGGAAAATGAAAGTAAGCGTTATAATTTTTAAATTATTTCAGATCTGTTTGCTAAATTTGTAAAAAATTTAAAGCAAATTTTATGGAAACAATAATTGTTAAGGAATTCAGTTACAATTTTTAAGGATTTTTTGTAAACTAAACTATAATTCTCGAATAAATTAAAATGTAATTTTTAGTGTAAATGTTCGACGTGATGTATAAAATTGTTAAATGAAATAGAGAGAATTTTACACTTTTATATAATATTCATTTGTATCATTCTATTCAAAATCACTGGATTTATGAAAAATTGTTTTATCAAAGGTGTAAAATTAATTCATTTTGAATTTATTAAGACATTTTAAATATTAATCTTTTTAATATTTTTGCTACTTTATTTATTCACATTTCCCTTCAATTTCCTTATTCTAAGATATTTTTAAATAGAAACTTAATTATTAAGACGATTACTCTTCTAATTTACTGTTACGCTTAGCTTAATTTGAATTGAACCAATTAATACTTAGAATGATTGTTATTTATGTTTTCCTATTTTAGTAATTTTAAATCGGGAGATACTCCGGCGTTACGTTTGTGTATTCTTATTTCAGCGATTTTAGGTCATTTGAAACTCCCGTCGTTTATTCACGCCAATTCTAGGCCGATTGGCACTCTTTTTGGGTTGCGTATCGGTTTCAAAAACGCCTGTCTCAAGCACTTGGCGAAAAAAAATTTCTCCTAGTTCGCCAAGTTGAGACCGTGGCTACTCGGAAGTTTTACACATCTGGCTAATCCTATCTTTGATCATTTGTGATATTTTTAATTGGGACAAATTTTTTAGCTTTCTAACGCATTTTTAATATCCTCAGTTTAAGTGTATCATCGGTAGGTAGTCCCTTATGATTCTTTTATATGGGCTTATTTCTTTATGGTTTTGGGGTTTATTAACTAGAATGAGATATTTTTTCACTTAATTTTCTAGTTAGTATTCTGTATTGCTCTGGGTTATCAATCATTAGTTTAATGAATTAGTGTGCTAATCTTTCCCGTAATTTCAAAGTCGAATTTGGTATTAATTCCTTTTATAAGGTAACAGCATTTTTATTCCTGTTCAGATACATGCAACAGAGGGGAGAGACTGAATACCTATTTTCTTCTGCGTTATTTACACAATTGTTATCTGTATTAGGATTAACACTATTAGATTCGTTAGCACTCAGTTTCTCGCTTCAAAGTCTGAGGGTAATTGAGTCATACCTGTTTATAATAGCTATGGGTGGATTAATAGGATTTCCTTTTTATTGCTATTTAATTTTTTCCGACTTTTAACAGAGGTAAAAATTTATCCTCCTCTGTTTATTCGGACTCTATCGTTAACGTTGTTTTTATAGATACTTGTCTGTCTCTAGAGGGAAGAGTTTTAAACATTTTATTTTTGACCGAAATGACATCAGAAAGAGAAAAAGCGCACTAACGATATTTCATAGTCACATTAGCACGGGGGAACGAACTTGGAACATCCCACTTCAAAAATTTCCTTGTTCTGCATTAAAGCATATAGAATTTATTCATGTGAGCGTATTAAGGCCATTACTTAAGAAGATGCTCAATTACCGCTTCCTTAACCTTTCTGTAGTCCACAATAATCTGACGTGGAGCGCCTCCTTGCCTTTTTACTACTCAAGAAGTTAACATAGATTAATTTGAAGTTTGAAAAATTTTCCAGACACATAAAAAACAAACAATTATATTTTTTAAATCTTATCGTTATCAGATTTTCAATATGATGAAATTCATCATTTTGCAGAAATATTTTCCTGGGGTTGATCAAACTGGAACTTTTATAGATTAAAAAGAGCATATACACGTACGAATGGATTAATAATAAATGTACAAATATCACACATAAAAATGCAAACAAATACAGGGAAAAATATTTTTTTTGAAAAAAAAAAATTAATATTGCACTCTTTAAATTTCAAATAAAGCTCTGTCATGATGGGAAGAGTAAGTAAATTATTAAGAATTTGATATTGCACTCTTTCTTTAAATTCTCCCCGTAAAGCTCCTGTCACAGATAAAAGTAAGTAAATATTAAATTGATATTGCACTCTTTAAATTTCTGTAAAGCTCTGTCTGATGAAGTTGTAAGTAATATTAATTTGATATTGCCACTCTTTTAAATTTCGTAAAGCTATGTCAGGATGAAGAGTAAGTAAATGATTAAATTGATATTGCAGCTCTTTAAATTCTCGTAAAGCTCTGTCAGATGAAGGTAAGTAAATATTAAATTGATATACTTACCAACACTTCTTTTTTTTTCCAATGTTAACGTAAAAAGGCAAGTTTTATTCTCTCAATTTCTTATATATCAATGGATTTAACCTGTAATTACCTAATGCTTCACCAGTTCAGAACTTACTTTCACTAATACAAATAAACAAAAAATTAAAGAGTTTTTAAGATAAAAATACTAATTCAGTTTTTCAAGAACAATAATTTCTATTTTGTAAAAATAAAAACATGATGAAAATGACCTCAAAATTCAAATTACATGAAGCGTATGGAGCAATTTAATTTATTTTTTGCTTACAAAATTGGTAAAGCAGTGAAGTTTAATCAAATATTTAAATACAAATATATATAAAAGGACACTTAAAGCATTACACATTTTTTTCTTTGGAGAAAAATGAATCTAATTCTGAGTGATTTAAATTCTGTAAATAATATATATATAAGCTCCATTAATCCAGATTTTTGTACATTTCCATTATGAATTGTTGACATTTATAGAATTAAAACTTAGTAACTACGTTCTTTATTTTGAAAATTTGGAAGTGCTGCTCTGTCGTTAACAGTTAGACTACAGGCCGAGTGCACTTTACACTCAAACAAAATGCGTTAGGTAAATGAAATCTGAAACTTATTTTCCTTTTTCAAGTTCTCAATCAAATGGAGAGTGTTAACTTCTGCCAAATGTAAATATCTTCCTCATAACGTATTCGCTTGAGAGTTCACATTACAAATTCTGATATACAGTGATCCAAAATCTCATGTGATGTACTTACATTTCTTTTCTATAACTGAATGAATTATTCAGTAATAATAGGTATTACTATTACCATTATAGAGGATATGCCTATATATATATATACATATATATATATACATATATCATATATATATATATATATATATATATATATATATATATATATATATATATATATATATATATATATATATATACACATATATATATATATATATATATATATATATATATACCTCAAGCACATTGATCTAATCAAGCATCAAATTTATTAAAAATGCTATGGTGACTTTATTCACTGTACGTTACTTTGTATGTAAATGCTATTAAGTTATTAATGTATTGTTTAGACTAAATAAAGAATTTTTTAAAAAACATCTGTCCTGTTCGATGTAGCTCAACCGCTCAACCATACATTTCTATTAAAAAAAGGAGCGCATAAAATTCTCATTAATTAAAAACACGCAAATGTATCAACTTGCTTTATTCGAAATGTTTTGGTAAGCACAGCTTACTTGAGTAAAATTGTAATGGCATAAATGCTCTATTGTTGATGCAATACATCTTTCGCCCTCAACACTTTTCTAAGAGTTACTCACTGTTGCAAATGTCTATAGCATCTAGTGAGGACCTATTTGAACATATATTAATGATGTGATTAATTTTTATTTATTTATTTATTTAATTTATTAGATTTATGCTAACCAATTGTATTGAAAATATTATACCTAACCCGAAAATTTTATGTATTGTACTGCATTTCGAGTACTTTATCATTGTGCTATCTTTGTAATGCATTTTATTTTTTCAAACAGATGTACATCTCACAAATTTGGAGATTTTAGTGTATTCATTTGAATTTTTTCTGCATTTGATTCTTTTTCAGGTTAAAAAAACAAATATATGATGCGGAATTTTATAATTCGTAAGTTTTGTATATTTTATTGCAATTTCTTTTTCATTTTTAATGTTTCACTTTTCTAAAAGTCGTTGCTGTAGATTTTAATGTAAAATGTAGAGCAACATTTTCTCGATATACATCTTTTATGGACAAGAAAACATTTTTCTTCAAAAGTTTGTTTTTACAATGAAATTAATCTACACATACTAATTAATTTTTTAACTGATCCTTTAAACAAGACAGAAAAAATCCGAAATTTTGAAATGAATATCTCGCTTATTTTTGAAATAGACAAATGAAGCAGTTTTAATAGATTTATTATGAACAAGTTTAAAGTTTTCTAAATATAATCATAAGGACAAGGAAATTAAATAAAATTTTAAACTTTATAATTTTCACATAAAAATTTAAAGTTCTAAAAATGATGTGTGTAACATGAAAGTTCTCTTAATTTGAAATATTTTGTAATTGAAATTATATGTCCGGCCAACGGTATTTGTGGTTGCTATGCCAAACGCCGCATTCTATCAGCTTCCTCGCCAAATCTCAGCGCTCATTGTTACAGCATGCTGCATGCAGCATGTTTTTTTACTGCGTAGGGAAACTGCTCCACAAATTTACTGATGCTCATTTTAATTTAATTTAAAAAAGCATTACAGAACTCGGTACTTTTCCATCATACCCTTCCCCTCTTGATAATCGTCGTAACAGAAAAGAAGAAAATCTTAAATTATTGTCATAAATATTCCATTTAGGTTAAGTATTCTTTAAAAATGTTTACTGTGAAGATCAAAAAACTTAACAGACGAGAATATTCGAACTAGTTAAGTGCGGATGTAAGAGATTCAAGATGCATAGGGGAAGTGTGTCGGAGCGAGAGGAACGGTATGGGTGTGTGTAAAGACGAGTGGTAACGGAGGTGCCACTTCCAGGCAGTGGAAAATACATGTGTTTCGAATAATGTAAATTGATCCATCTAAATTTATGTTTGTGTCTATAATTAATGTTGTTTGTTAGTGTAAAATAAATCTGTCGTAAAAAATAAGATATGTTGGTATAACTGAACGATCCTGGAAACGACAGGTTCGTGAAACAATCACATTGGCGCTGACTGCAGGATGTGTTCCGGATTAATACAAAATGATGGGGTGGTAATGATGGAAAAGTGTCTACAAATTCGTTAGACTGTATATTCTTATTGCTTCTCATTCCATTAGGAGCCAATATTTGTTTTAATTATGTATGACTTCAGGGAACTTTGTTTTAGAACATTCTTTATATTTTCTTTGTAGGGTTTTGTTTAAGAAGGAAATGGAATAAATTAATAAAAATTCTTTAAATATTTGAAGTGTAAAAATAAAAATAAATATGTATAATGTTCAATTTAATTGAGAAAATATTTGAGTTTCAATACTGGTTTCCAAATATCATTGGTTATTGATATTTATACATTAATATTCAGAAAAGTTTTTTTCTCTATAAATTGTAATATTACTAATATATATATATATATATATATATATATATATATATATATATATATATATATATATATATATATATATATATATATATATATATATATATATATATATATATATATATATATATATATATATATATATATATATAATTTTGATTTATTAAAGGAAAAAATATTTTTGGAATAATCTGTTAAGACAAATTTATGTCGAACAATAATGTTTTCTTGTTTCTAATTATAAATTTCTTGAGTTATGTGCAATAATTTAAAAGGTGCTGCATTATTGAATAGTAAATTGTTGAAACGAATATTTGGTTTAATGTGATATAATAGGATATAAATGCTTTTGTTTAGAATTTTCATTATCATTTTGTTGTTTATTATGTAAATGATACAAGTTTAAGGAATAAGAAACTATTTCAAGAAAGTTTGAACGCTTTTTAATTGTTTATAGTTTTGCATTATTAAATTACGAGTTCAGAATTATTCAATGTTATGAGGTATATTAACTATTAATTTATGATTGTGTTTAATATTTATGTTTATGTTTTATGTAATTGAAATTATGTATATTATAGTGTGTAATAAGTATATTACAGTGTGTTGAAATGAAAATCGAAACTCTTAATTTTTAAATTTATTATTAGAATAAATAGTTTAAATTTTTTTGGTGCATTGAGTAAAAGAAAGTGTTTTATTGATTAAACAAATGAAAGATGATTTGTGTGATTTAAATGTTTTATTTTGAAAAATTGATAATTTAAGGTTTGGTAATGTGCGATAACATTAGTTGTTAAAATGGCCTTCGCATTCTTGGGTGAAGCTCGAAAGGGGATCTCTTAATATTGGCCAGTGTGTTAGGAGAACAGATTCCTCCGGATGCGAAAATAATAGATTTAAAAAATGTGATTACACAAACTAAACATTTTGAAGAGTCATTTGTTTGAGAATTAATAAATACAATAACTTGCGATCGGGTAGAGAGAGAAAGCCAAAGTAGAAGAAAGGCAACATGAATTAGAACGAGAAGAAAGGCAACTTGAATTAGAAGAGAAACATTGAGAACGTGAGCTTGAAATTAAAATGCGTGAATTAGAAATAAAAGTAAAGGAAGATGAGTGCAACTGGGAAAGCACTGTAGAATTTGGGCGAGATAAATTACGAAACACTTTTCTAGGTTATTTAACTATAATGAAAGGAATAATTTTAGATCCCCCGAAACGAGCAGAAGAATGGCCTTTCTTTTTCCATCATGCCGAAAGGATGTTCAAGCTTTATGTGTGAAGTAACCGAACAGTATGAAGGGAAAATTATTTTACAGTGTTTAAAGGGTCGTGCTAAAGGAATAAATGCTGTGCTGTCGGAAGAAGATTTAGATCAGTATGACAAAATCAAAACTTCATTTTAAGGGAGTATAGAATGACTCCGTTACAATGCAAGAAGAATTTTGATTCTTGTTATAAATTACACAATGAAAGTTATGCTCAGTATGCGTCCAAAGTGGAAGTTGCAATAGAACTGTCTTTAAAATCTAGAGATATAGAAACAATTGTTAAATTTAAAGAACTTTTGTAGTTGACAAAATAAAAGAGACTTTGCCTACTCATGTAAGATTTCAAATATTTTTGAAAGAGACTGGAAGTTGGCTTCCAGTCCCATAATTGGTAATTTCTTATTGGTATTCCTGAAAGAAAATCGATAATTTCTTAGTTTCGATACCAAAAAGTTTTGAAAATAGTTCCTACAACTATACCAAATTTATTCGGGCCCACGTGGAACAAAAAAGGACGAAACTGTTAGGAAATCTTTTCCAGCTGAAGTTATAAATAAAAGTTTTGTTGAAAAGAAAGAATATTATAATTATCAAAAGAACTCGGATCAACGACCACAGAATCGTTTTGGAAATAATACCACGAGTTGCGCTCCAGGAAGAAAGCTATTAAAGTGCTACAAATAACAAGAAGAGGGTCATTTGAAGAAATTTTGCCCGCAAGTGAATACAGTATCTCAAGTTTCTAATAGAAGTGAAACTGAAGAAGTGATATCAGAAGGAACGTTGCAGTCAAGTGGGAAAATTTACTTGAGGCCTGCAATTGAATCTCCTGTTGAAGGAAAGCTTGTTTCTGTTCCACTTAACCTTTGGTCAGCAGATGATGATATACAGGCCGTATATAATAGTGCATTCTGCGGGTGTGGATGGATTGCATGAGCAAGCTTTGATCACTCCTAGAGTTTTCAGTTTGTTGAAAGAACAAAAAAAAAGAAAATATCTTATAGAGGAAATAAAAATATCCACAGGAAAGAAATAGTTTCGAATACTTTCAATGTGGAGGAGGAAAATAGAAGCTCACAAGGAAATAGAAGCAAATCAAGGAACACTTGATTTAACAAATTCTGAAATAGAGGTCTCACAACTACTGCAGATGAAAGTAACTTGTTAAACGAAAAATAATCGCTATTAAGGATATAGAAAATAATACTCCTATCTCGCAAGCAAAGATATTTAAAAAGAACAGTTGTCCTGTGTTACATTAAATCGGTGTTTTGAAGATGCCAGACAGCGTAAGAACAATTACTGGCTGGAGTCATATTTACTGTACCACGCAGTCTATGTGGCAGGACAGAAATATGTACAGCTAGTAGTTCCTGATTAAGGGAAAAAGAAATTTTAAAATTGGCCCAACGAAACACCTACAGGAGGACATCTTGCTTCTAGAAATACCAAGGAAAGTATTGCAATGGATTGTCAATTGTGGAGGAAAACCAAACTGAAAGACAGTGGACTTAGAAGCTATTGGTAGACCAGAACTACCTTCCAAGTAGTGAAAGCTGACATTTTAGGTCTATTGAACCTAAATCTTCTAGGAGACATTAGTATGTATTGTATGTTATGGATCAGAAGAATCGGTGGCCAGAGACAATTCCTATTAAATCTTTGACTGCAAACGCGATGCCTTTATGGAAATTTTTACGAGGACTAGCATTCCTCAAATCATTGCTATGGACTATGGAACAAATTTTGCTTCCAAGTTAACGCAAGAATTTCTTAAAAGATTAGGAACCGTACCAAAATTTCCTACACCAGGTTATCCACAGAGTAATGGATTAATAGAAAGTTGGATTGGCACAATAAAATCAATGTAGCGTCATACTATAAAGTCGCAAGGTAGAGGATGGGATAAACAGTTGCCTTTTCTCATATGGGCATATCGTGAAGTGTCAAACGCTACTACTGGGGTCTCACCAAACCTACTCGTTAATGGACGCCCCCTGCCCTAGTTGGACCTTTAGCAATTTTAAAACTACATGGGAAAGTGAAGTTGTTCTTCCTCAAGGTATTGGTGAATCAATCACTGATTATCTTCAATGGTTCGAAATAGGTTACAGGAAGCTGAGGAATACGCCAATAAGCATACTAAAAATCAACGTGAGAAATATATACATTATCATAATTTAAGATCCAAATCAAAAGAATTATCTATTGGAGATGAAGTTATTGTGCTGATTCCAGACTCTACAAACAAACTTTGTTCTAGGTGGAAAGGTTCAGATTCCCAGAAAATACTGAAAAATAACACAATAATTTTATTTATATTTTATAAACTAAACAATTAACACTCAATGATAAAAACTTATATAAACGCCAATGTTCATCACTGGCGAATACTATTTAACAATCTCATCTACAATCGATTGCGTAAGTATAATGTAACAGTATTTTCCTTTCAATGAGAAAAAATTAAATTTTGGTGTATATATTTGTTTTTTGCCCTTGGTTATTTGTGAAATTAATGCTTCTTTTAACTTGAAAAATTATCACTAAGTAATCTTTTGCAGCAACTAGATTTAGCATTGTTTACAATTGAAAATCTCTTTTTTAATCAATTTTTGCACAAAAATAAAATTCGATATACTATGTATAGTATTTAAAATAAACTTTTTGAGCCATATAAGATCATGTAGTATCTATGTTACATTATTTATATATATATATAGATTTTTCTTAGAGATACCATGTTTTTTTACGTAGTATATATATATATATATATATATATATATATATATATAATTTTAAAGTAAATAAATTAATATTCTGAAATTCTGATAACTAGAAATGTTGTAATTAGTGAAATAAATCCCGCATTTATAGTACTTGCAACAATATTAAAAATAAAAGAAAACAACGTTTAATTTTTAATACTTAAAACAATAATATTCCCCTTAAATATATTTTTGAGCTATGTAGAAAGTATGAAATCGCTTAAAAGATTGAGGTAATGTGTAGTTTTTAAAATTACAGAAGGGTCACCAAAGCACTGGATGTTCTTATAAAGATCCTGAAAACATCAACTATAATATATTTTCTAAATTACTTTAATTTTTTAAAATACATTAATTTTTAAATTTAAATTAAGAAAACTTATATTCTGTAAATGTAAATGCTTACATAAATTTTATAAGGCATAAACAAATAAATATGTAATGGAAAAAATTATTTTGAATTTTTGGTAATGAATCTAACTCATTAAAGTTTATAATTGGGATTTGAATTGTTGATTTATTTGACATTACATCTTGTCTTTAAATTATTGCTATTTTTTCAGTTTTATAATTTGTTGATTCTAAAATATAGTAACTACTTTTGTATTTAAAAATTTTGCATTACAGACAATCTTCCTTTTTCTATTTGGAACTTACAGACAATATTCGTAGGAAATAAAAGATTTTCTCAGATCTATAACTCCTTTGCATGTCAGAAACGAATGTTTGAATTTTATTTGGAGAGTTGACCATATCCCCATTGAGGAAGATATGTTCCTATGCTTCTTGCAAATTTTCCGAATTTTTATATCCAATTTCTTTATATTTCAATTTATATTTTTAAATTTCTAATACCTTATTTTCCTGACTTACTTTTCCTTAGCTGCATTTGCCCTGGATAGGTGGTTAAGTAGTCAGATATATTTTGTATTTTTATATTAATTATTGCTTTTAAACTTATTATATATAACGTTATTCTGTCTCTTGATTTATTATATATATATATATATATATATATATATATATATATATATATATATATATATATATATATATATATATATATATATATATATATATATATATATATATATATATATATATAGTTTTCTTACAACTAGATAACAGCACCAATCTAAATAAGACAATCGATCAAAGAACAAAAGTTATTTCCAAGGATCAATATCTTTATATAACTAAAAAGATGTTTTAAATCCTCAAATAAGATCTTACAAGTACAGTATTATAAAAAGCAATAGCACAATTATATTTATTAATTGTCTCTTTCTAAATTCGGTGTTAGAATATGTAATAATGTTAAATCTATGTTAAAACATGTAAAAATGAAAATTAAAATTGTATTAAGCAATTTCCATTCAAGGTAATTACTAATGCATTTAAAAGTTTTGTGTGTGTGTGTGTGTGTGTGTGTGAAATTTTACTTTCATATTTATTATGAATATCTGAATAACTTAAAATATTATCAGACTTCTCCGTATGTGCGAATTGATTAATATAATATTGGCAAAAAAAAATTGAAATATCTACAAAAGTTATCACCAGTTCTTTAACTTTATTCCTTCATGAATGAGAGCGATTTATAAAGGATAAGTTATCAGTCGATTATTGGAATTGAAAAGTTTATAGTGCTTAAGAAGTGCCCATACCCTTGTCGAAAACATCTTGAGAAAAAGAAGCAACTTCATAAATTATTATAAGCCTTCTAAATAAAGATTCAAAACCCTTAAATTTCTTTTTCTATTTGTTCGTGATCTCAATGGTACTAAATGATATTCCTACACTTAATTCTGAAGTTGTCCCACAGGAATTTATAACACATATTATGGGTCATGTGACATTAAAATACCACCTGGATCTTGTATGGAATGCTAAAAAACAATTTTCTATTCAGAGTGACTTTTTTCTCAAAATTCTGTCAAAATATTTAATACTCTTTTGATTAATTAACTTTCTTTGGAAAACTTTGAACATCAACTTTGATTTTTTTCCTAATATTAAATGATAACTGATAAAGATGACTGAAACCAGTATCTTAACTAATTGCTATTTGTTTGTAATTTATTTTGCCGGAGGTATTGCAAGTTTTACACATTTTTTTTACAATAGTTTAATTTATTAGGATTAGTTTTTTTTTATTACGCCCTTATTTATATTACATTTAATCTGCAGTAAAGTAAAATTAACGGTTTTCTATAAATGGAGCCCAGCATAACTTATGGTGTGAACAATCGTTTTCTTAGAAAAACAACTCCAGAAAATATGAGCCTGGTAAGAAAATGCTATGAAAATATTCAATGGATGCAAAGCCTTTTAACTAAGAATAGTTTTTTTAAAATTAAAAATGAAGAGAAATTAGTAAATCAACGACTGATGTTCTTAAAAAGGAAAATATTTCCCTGGATTTGAAAATTATTTGAAATTCAATAACCAGCCTTTCAACATCTGCCTCCGATGTTTGAATATATGTTGTTACTCAACTGACAAAGCATGAAAAAAATTTTTATGCAAAGCGACTTTTTTAAAAATTCATCCGGAGACTTAAAATTGAATTAAGAATTGAATCTGCATTAAAATCAAGCATTACGAATGTAAAGTACAGTATTGGTGATTAGTATTACAAAGAGTTGTTGAAAGAGAATCAAACTTTTATCGTTAAGAGGTAAAGCTTTTTCGGAGAAAATGAAAAGTTCGGTTCATCTGGGAATTTAATGGGAACTTGAGTTGCCTCGAGTAGACAGTCCCATTTGATAAATTTCTTGAGTGGCACAGAGAAAAAAATTAGCTGTCAAGGCTCTATCAATACGAATTATTTGTCATCTATAACTGCAAAAGAATTTGTTGAATTAATTGGTTAAAAAGTATTGAATTTGGCAAATAAAGAATATGCAGATGGCAAGTGTTTTTCATTTCTAGTTGAGAGATTCAATGCCAGATGTTACCCGTGTGTAGAATTGCTAAACATCTGGTTCCACCTGGGTTTTCAGGCAAAATTCGAGTGTCCCTTCATGTTTACTTTATACCCTAGCAAAAATAGAATTTGATTTTATCGAGGACTAAAATTATCCACAAGTAATTAATTATAAAGGATTATTTAATACAATTTGTCATTTATTTCTGTACTGTATGAAAAAGGAAAATTATAGAAAAATGGTTTGCTGATAAATTATATTGACATCGTATCAGCTTGTCTAGGTAATTGTGTCTTTGCGCAGAAGTTGTGCTTGCTAAGGTGTATTTACTGTCAAATTGGGAACAATGGAAGAAAGAAGAGACTGCCTTAGATGTGATTACATCAAGCGTAATATTTTGTAAAATCTCAGTTAATTTGTAAATGAATTGTATGTAAAGTGTCTCAGCAGTAATGATTGTAATGACAGTCTCAGGTTGTTTGATCAAGACAAATAGTTTTGTTTATAAATAAAGGTAAAGATGCATCCATATTTGAAAAAAAAAAAAGGATCTTTTAATTATAATTATTGATATTTTAAATATTATGTCATTAGTATTCCATAAATATTCACTTGATGTGTGACAAACAGATATAAAATTCATTCATTTTTACTTATTAATATTATGAAAGAAAATCATGCCATAAAATTAATTAAATTTAAATAAAAATTGATTAACAGGGAATTGATTATTTAATTTTCACATTTAAACCATTTTCAGACAGAATTTATTTATGTTATTGAGAAATAATTTTTCGTATATCAAAAGTTTCCAGTGTGGCAGATAAATCAACAAGTTAGAGCGAAATTGCGAAAACTGAAATATAATTAAGAAAATAGTTTTAATAGAAAGATGCATTAACTCATATTTATTATTAAAAGACCAAAGTTATGGCCTTAAGAAAATTCAGATATATTTAGATTAATTTCAAAAAATTCTTAGACATTTATAGCTATGATTGTGAAAAAAATTAATAGGAGTGATATATGTGAAATGTAACAAAAACATTTATTTTATGTACTGTTTTTATCCCAAGTAATCCTGAATGTCATTTTGGTATTTTAAGATTATTAAATTGACAGTTTATGAACACTTTTGAAAAATGTTATCTTTAGGTTACTTGTTAAAAAACAATTACACAATTAGTTTAATAATTTTCTTTAATAAAAATGTTTTTTTACATAAAAATAGAGCTTTTTTTTTTCTTTTTCTTTTTTTGAATAGTTTAAGATCATTTGCTTTCCATTTCTTAAAGTAAGAAATTTTTTCATTTTAGTCACAAAGAATATTTTATAGAATTTATTCGCATTTATTATATAGCTTTTAATATTATATTCTGCAATATATATATATATATATATATATATATATATGATAATTTTAATCCTTTATGATTTAAAATTAATGCTATTGCTGATTTTTGATATGCTTCTTCAGTAGGCAATTGTATAAAGGGGAGAAAGAACAGACAAACACAAAAAGAACCACAAAAAAATTAGTTTTTTTGTGTGGTTAAAATCATATTTGGGTGGTAACGTTTTATTTGCGGGAATTTTAAAATTGGTTATTTTGGCTGCACTTGAGAATTTTTTGCAGCTAACAATGTTGGCTTTAAAGATTTTTCTAATACTTCAAATTTTTCTAAGCAAGTTATAGTAGATAAACACATGAATATACTGTACTTTTATAGATTGTAATATGTGTCTTCTAAATTAAGAGGGTGTTTTAGCTCTGAAGAAAGATTCTATTTTAATTTTAGTTTAACTATTTGATTCAAAATGCACAATTTTTTCCTTGCATTATCTGAATGCCTCTGCTTGTAATTTCAAGTGAAATTGTCCTTTATTTTAGAAAAAAAGTCACTTGAACCATGGCTGATAAATTTTTCTTTACAACAGTATTATGAGTCCATAAGTTAAGAAATCTCTTTCTGTATATTTATCTACATTTTCCTTATTCAATTTAACTCAAATTTTTCAGTTAAATTGAATTTTAAAATTTCTGAATTTATTACTATATTATTAACTTTCAAATGCTATATAGATCTTTAAGGTATATTACTTTTCTTCGGTCTATATCATTGTTTTATTCTTTATCAGAAAAAGCACTTTGAACATTTTCAGAATACCTTTCTGTCTCTGGAAACGGCCTTTTTCTAATAATGCGAAAGACATTTCACAGTAAGAATTATATATCACATATAAAATCCAAACAAAAATTTAAATATAAATAATGGCTCTGAACTTCGTAAGACATCGGACATGCGCAAAATGCGTGATCTTTTTAAGTTACTGCGCATCCGAAGGCTGATGATTACCTCAACTCATTCTTTCTCGTTAGATGCGCATAAGCTCCTGATTCACAGGAGCTTACCTTTCCTATAAGCTCCTGATACACAGGACCTTAAAAAACACAAGAGTTAGAAAATATACCTTTGACTACACATGCGCTTAAATCTCCGAATGCGTTCCTCTCATTCAAAAAAAAAAAAAAAAAAAAAAAGACCTTAGTTTATCCAAATGCTTACATATGAGTGCAGGTTGTTTCATTGGCCATTCTCCCCCACCCCCGCGTATGTTTTATAATTTATTTTATGTAAATTACGTGAATCTTTAAATATATACGATATAGATTTGGCATCTTAGAAATACAAAGTACTTCCGTATTTTTTGAATTTTTATTACCTTTTCGCACCAGAGCTTTCATCAATCACCAGACATTCTTCTTCTTCTTTTTTTTTTTTTTTTTAATCCTCTTTTAAATTATTAGTTATTTATCGTTTATTGTGGGATTAAATATGTTTAAATCGAAGAAAGATTAGATTACATACGAGCACTTTTATTAAAATGTTTACTGAGGTAGAAACGATTTGTTTATTTCAGTATACAGTTAGAGTGAAAAATCACTGATTATTGTGTCGTTATTTGATCCTATTAGTCTACTGAATGTATATTTCATAATTTTAATAAAGTACTAACTTTGATGACTAAAAAAGAAAAAAATATATTTTACTCATCAAAGTTAGTACTCTAATAAAGTGATCTTATTATCTTTAATAAGGAAAAGTCTACGGCTTTAGTGGTGGGAAATGGTGGGACTCGTTGGTTTGCATTTTAAGTGGCGAGAGATGTTCTTCTAAGATTTCTGTCACTTACCTTTTTTTATTAAAAGTCAAATTATCGTAAAAACTAATGCTATTCTCATGAATTATTTAGCTTTATTACTCAAGTAATTACAAAGAAATACAGAAAAAAATTATTGCATGCATGATTTTGATCAAGCTCATATAAGAGATAATGATTTCTAAGTTTTATAACGTTTTCCAATATATGTTCCCATAAATAGTATAAAATAACTTTCTAGTATTTTGTCATGAAGTGATAAATAAAAAATATTCTGAATTCAAAATTATGGGAAATTATGTAATTTCAGTTACAGAGGAAGAGTTTTGATGCCTTTTGTTTATGCTGTCGAAATAGTGGGTTAAAATGAGATTTTAAAATGTGAGGAATAGTGCTTAGTTTTTCTGGAAGTAATTCAAGATTCCTATACTCTTTGGTCCTTTCACTTGTTCCTTATACTCTTTTGAAACCACACGACATTTTTGCATTCACACTAAAATATTTATTTCTCATTCTGAAAATAACATAACATAAATATACTATTTGTAAGCTTTAGAAGTTTAAAATTGTTTTGGTATTGTCTATATATTTTATTCTATTTGAACAAACATGGGTACTCCTGATTTTCTAATTTCCTGTCATAGACAACCAAAATGAAGGACAATCACAATCTTTCAGTTCTATTTTATAAATTTCATAAAATCATAAAAAATACAAAATTTATATCAATATTATATAATTTGATGACAATAGTAAACTCGTATTGTATATATCATTTTTACCCTGATTTTCAAAAATACTAGCAATAAAATTAAAACTAATAACTTGACATTTTTGTGATAGCCCTCAAGATTTAGCATGAGCAATTCAGAATTAAGTCATTTACATATAAAATTTTCTCTTAAATACAATTAACTTTAACATTTGCTGACTGTTTTGCCAACTGTTTACATTTGAATGTTAGCATTACTAATTAATTTCTTCTATGATTTTTATTATTATATAAATAATAGAGAGTTAAGTATAGAGTTAAGTTTTAAAGTTTTTTCTATTACCTAAATATTATCTAAACATGTTATAGTAGATAATTTATGAATAAATTATGTTTTTATAGATTCTAATCTGACTTCTATATTAAGAGGTTGCTTTAGCTCTGCTCTGGAGAAAAATTCCATTAAAATTTTAGTTCCACTATTTGATTCAAAATGCACTATTTTTTTCCTTTCATTTTCTCAATGGCTCTGCATTGTAATTTCAAATGATGTTGTCCTTTATTTAGAAAAGAGTCAAGTGAACGAATACAAATAAAATTTTCTGTACAACAGTATTATTGGTCCATAAGTGAAGAAATCTTTTTGTATATTTTTCTACATTTCTCTTACTACAAGTCAAATTGGTGAGTTGATTTGAATTTTAAAATTTCTGAATTTATTTCAATATTATTAACTTTTAAGGTATATTACTTTTCTTCTTTCATATCATTGTTTTATTCTTCATCAGAAAAAGCACTTTGACCATTCCTTAAATCACTTTCTGTCTCTGAAAACGGTCTCTTTCTAATATTACGAAAGACATTTCACAGTAAGAATTATCATATGGAATTCAAGCAAAAATTTATATATACGCAAGTTACTGGACATGCGCAAAATATGTGATCTTTCTACGTTACTGCGCAAACGAATGTTGATGATCACCACAACTCGTTTTTCTCTATAATGGCTAGTTTTCCCATAAGCCCCTGATACTTCAACACCACAACCGTGACGTCCTCATTCAGTAAGCAGATCGAGAAATTACTCGTTGCAAAATAGCGTGTTTAATATAGGCTGCAATCTTATATTTGGATTCGAGTAAGACATGCAGGATTTTAATGTTGAACTTTTGGAGTAAGTTTTTGCTTTTTATTCATTTATTTTCATACTTTCATTTTTAATTATTGGGAATCTGCAATGAACAAAATTTTTTGTAATAGATTTCTTAACTGTTTTAGGCTACCACGTGTTTGCATTAAAGGAAAATATTTTTTTTTACTGCACAATTTGAGATTTACCTAATCTAACTAACCTAAAATTTATCATTTATTCAAATAGTGTTTTTATTCAAATGTATTTATAAAAAATTACATGAATAAATTATTTATGTGTACATGAAATAATTACATGAATAAATTATTTATTAGTGTTAAAAAAATATAATAAAATAATTCAATCTTCCCTTTTAATGAAATTTTTTCATAGTGTAATTTATAGACCTTTCATAATTTTCCTATTTATATTTTATTATCGATTAAAATTTGTTTGATTTTGAGAAATAGTTGACATTGCTTACATATCTGAGTTTTTATATCTTGGTATAAACGTTGGTTATAGTAATTATTGTATACTTCAGAGCGTCACATAAGCCAAAAAGTGATTGCGCTTATAGCGAATTCATTGTGTTACTGTTCGTAAAACTACTCATCGTAAAATATGTCGTAAAAGTAATTATAGGCTAAAATCTAATCTTTGCATCTGAATAAGTTGTTTCTTCTGTTGCTGTTGAAACTAAGGCACAAGTTCTTGCTTTTAATCATTTACTTTATTAAATTCAATTACAGTTAATCTGAAACTTCTTTGAAAAAAATTTTGCTGTTAATAACTTTGTTAGCTCTTTCATGCTGCAACGTGTTTGGATTGAAGAAAATCTTTTTTTCTTAATATAGTCAGATTTATCTAACCAAACTGACATGAGTTAGGTCATATCATGATTTATTTTTCTATTAGAATTTTTTTAGTTTAAGTTTTAGTATCGCTTATTATTTGCATGATTTTAAAGAAACAAATAACATTACTTAATTGCCTGATTTTGTTATCTTAGAATAAGTTTTGTTTATAGTGATAAATAGAAACGTGAATCAACCATTATTTCTTGAATACATAATCAAATAATTCTCTCTAGGAAATGTAATGTCATCTAAATTATATATATATTTAATGATTGATATATGTAGCAATGTAATGTTAACTATTGTTAAATCCTTCTGAAACATTACTTAAAGTTATTTTTTAAGTGTATTTTGATTTAAAGTTACTTTTCAAATATCATATAAATATATTATTTATTTTTAACATAGGTTTTTCAAAATTATAAAATAATTCACTCTTTTCTGTTAGTTTTTTTTATTTGCTTTTGTTCCAGGCATTTTTTTTTGGTTTTATTTTATAATGGTCATTATTATAATTTATTACATATTTTTTCTCTATCATATTATTTATTGTGGAAATTACGTTTATTAGAAACAATACAATGAACACAATCCATTTACCTTAGAACCCAAATATCATTTTTCTATTCATTGAACAACGTTGAATGGAGAATCTTTTATACATCATGTGATTTTAAATTCCCGAATAATTTTAGATACATTGACATCAGGAAGAAATTTCTATAATTTAATGAGTAAATGTTATGAATTTCTAGTTGGAGAATTTCCTAGAGTATTTTCGTTTCAGAGGAGTGACAAATTCAGTTAGGGCCAAATAACATCATAATTTTATCTTCTTAATTGGTTTTTAAGCATTTTAGTAAATTTTCTAAGCATTTTACTGAAAACACTACTTTTTAAATAAATTTATTTATATAAATGTGAAGAAGCATTTATATTTTCAAAAAATGTTATTATTTATTATATTTATCGCATTTTTCATAATTGTTAATTACTAATTTATTATAAAATTGCAAATGTAGAGAATGCATGAGTATATATATGCATTTCAATGGAATGACACATTCTTTTAGGGGTTGAGAGTATCACAATAGGATGCTCTTAATGGCATATTAAACTTTCCAATAAATATTTCATGATTTTACAAGAAATATTTCTGAGTTTTAGAGATATAGTTTTGTTTATATTATTGTACAGATGCATTTATAATCTTAAAAAAAAATTGTCTCTTGGTGCCATTATGAAAATTTTATATATTAGGTCATTAATTATCGACAAAAATTCACTTTATGCCTTAGAACAAAATTTGAAATTCTCTCCTTTTTATTTATTAATATTACGAAAGATAATCGTGTAAAAAACCTTTTGTTAAATTTATTAAACATGGAATTAATTACATAATTTTAGTATTGTTGCCTTTTACAGACAGAATTTATTTATGTTATTGAGAAATTCTTTTCTAATATCAAGGAAATTTAAACAAATTTCCATGTAGCTTGTTAATTAAAGAGTTAAAGAAAAAGTGTGAAGTCTGAACCTTGAATATCATTTGGTATTTTAAGAATATTGAATTGACATTTTATGGAATCTTGTGTAAGATATTATGATTACGTTACTGGTTAAAATACAATTACAGTCATTTTAATAATTTTCTTTAATGTAAATGTAATATTTACATAAAAATAGAGCTTATTTTTTTTACTAACTTAATCAATTTTCTTTAAAATGTTTTTTGAATAGTATATGATTATTTGCTTTCCATTTGCTTGAGTAAGAAATTTATTACATTTTAGTTACAATGAATATTTTATGGAATTAGTTAGTATTTACTATATACAGCCTTAAATATTATATTCTACAAGATATATATATATATATATATATATATATAAACTAAAAATAGAAACTAATTAGTTATAAAGTTGCTCTACTTTAATTTTAGCCCTTTATGATTTAAATTTAATACTAATGCTGATTTTTGACATTCTTGTTCAACAGGCATTCGTAAATGTAGGAAACATTTAATTTTTTTCGTTGTAGTTTGATGGATCTTTGGTTTGTTACGTTTTTATTTGAAGGAATATTAAAAACTGGTAATTGTTCCTGCCATTGAGAATTTTTCGCTGCTCGCAAATTTTATTAAAAAGTTTTTTTCCAACATTTAAATTTCTTTCAAGATTGTTACAGTAGATAATATATGAATATACTGTACTTTTATAGATTCTAATCTGGCTTCTATATTAAGAGAGTGTTTTAGCTCTGCTCTCGAGAAAGTTTCTATTATCATTTTATGTAGTTTCACTGTTTGATTTATAATATGCAATTTTTCCCTTTCATTATCTGCCTTGTAATTTCAAATGACGTTGTCCTTTATTTTAGAAAAAAAGTCACCTGAACGATGGTTTTAATGTGTGGGAATATTTCAAATGCTGCAATAACTGTCAGCTATGAGGAATAAGTTCTTGCTTGTTTTCAGGGAAGTTTAGGCGAACACACAAACCAGTTTATTTCAGTTTTGCTGAACTTTATGATATAATTCCTCAAACAAATTTCAATGGCTAAAATATTTACAAAATTCATTGGTTTGTAGCCTAAAACCGAAAGAAATATATTAATTTTTACTGTTACATTATTTTATTTCATTTTAATCTTTTAGAGTAGATCATAAATTTTAATAAAAGTAATTTTATTTGTATAATTTGTTTTTGTACCTATATGATAAATAAAAATCCAGAAATCAAACTTTTATACATCTAAAATTTTAACTATTTCCTTCAAACTTTTAATTATTTTAAACGACGACCTTGATGTTCCATAGATTTTGAAGCTAGATTATAAGATTATATATATATATATGTGTGTGTGTACGTGTGTATTAAAATACTTTAATATAATGGAAACTATGCATTAACCAATTCTAATAAGAATGCAAATACCATTTTTGTCTTATCTGAACAATATTCTATGCAGCTTCTACTATAAATTTTAAATTTAACTTTCTGAATAATTTCCTATACACTGACATAAAAAGGAAATTTCTATAAACCAGTCAGCAATAGTTATGAAATAACGGTTGGAAAGAGTACATAAGTAATTTTGTTTCGATTTAATGAGTCATTTATTTCATAACAATGAGTATCAAAATTTTAAGTTCTTAATGACATTAAGAATTTTCGATATATACATATCATTTACATAAAGAAGGAAATGCTTATATTTTTGTAAAGCAAATAATTTATTTATTGTAACTATCGCAATTCTAAATATTTGTTCATTAGTAATAGATAAATATTCATTTTGTCTCAAATTAAAAATGAAATAATATCATTTTCTACTAATATTATGAAACAGAATTATGCAATAAAATTAAGTTAAATTTATGTCATAATTAATGAACATGGAATTAAATATTTGAATTTAGTACTGCAGCTGTTTTGGGAAAAAATGTGTTTATGTAATTGAGAAATGCTTTTTCTTATATCAAAGATATTGCACACAATTTCCATGTGGTAGATTTAATAAAAAGTTAAAGACAAATTATCAAATCTAAAATGCATTTAATAAGAAATTGTTCAATAGGAACTATATAATATTTCATAACTTTGTGACTCTCGAGACCTGTCACCATTCCCAGAATCTGTCGCTGTCAACCCTCACCTATTTCCTACACGTCCCTGATACCTGTTGACTTTTTTTCCCCAGAACGGAGTTTGGCACTGAATTTATTGCCTTCTCTGGGTTCCGAATTTCTTTTTTTTTTTTTAAATAAGAATCATATTATACATTTACAGCAATAAACCTGTGTTAGCCAATTTTATAATCTATATTTTGTATCTTTATTCTGTTTTGATAGAATTTTAAACACTCGTTCCGGGCAGTATTACTTCTTTTGGTATCTGGGCCAAGAAAAGACACCTCGCTCACTCACTGAGGAAGAAATTGGGAAAACATTTTCTTGGGATTATTCGATGGAGTCTTCAAGCAATTATTTTGAAAACAAAGAATCATTTTCTCGGGGCGAGTTTCAAGAACCTAGAAGAGTTTATAAACAAATCTGGTATTCATCTTCAGGATCGAATCGCAAGAGATTCCATATAGTGATTCCGAGGAGATTTGTAAGTACAAAAAATTAATTATACAACAAAAGCAATTGCAATGTAACAAATCACATCTTAAACGAAAAAGTGGAGACTGTCTCTCTGTTAAAAAGATATCTGATTTTGAAATCTAGTAGTTCATGGTAGTTTAGTAATTAAAGGGAATTAAAGTCATTGATACACAATATTTAAATTATCCACAGTTTTTCTTACTGTAAATTTAGTAAGAAATTTAAACATTGAACTTTTTCGCATAAAATAAGGAAAAAATGTAATTGTTTTTGTAAGAATAGCATTAATGAAATATAATGTCTTAAAAAGTAATTATATGTTGGTTATATATTAATTTTAATTACACTTGAAAAGAATTCAATGCAATCGAAATAACTACTGAGATAATTTATGATTTTAAACAAAGTAATGTATAGATTGCTCATAGTTAATTTTTATAAGTTTGTTTACAATTTATATGTTAAACGATATAAGCTAATATCTGTCGCATGGGCAAGAAAAGCTTCTCTCTCTTGTGCATATTTAAAAATTTTGCAACTAAATGTAAATATTTTTGTTAATATTCAAGAATGCTTTAATCATATTATAATATTTTTGATTTCAAAAATTTGATTTTATTTAGCACAAAAGTTTTATTTTTATCTTTAATTTTGGTTAATAATTAAATAAGCACTTACTTTCTTTTTTGTGTTCCAGCTCCATGTGCCGCTGAAGCTGTTAGAATTTATGAGACATTTCCATTTCATGTTCTCGTAAGACTTTATTTTTAATTTGAAAATGTATATAATAATAATATAATGATAAATTATCAATACTTTTCCACTTAATGTTTAATTAATAGTCTTTACATTCTTTTTTCAAAAATTATATATTTCTAGTCTAGTATTTGAAATTAATTTAATATCTAGTCTATAAGTAAGGAAATATTTTTACATGAAAGTATTTAACTACATTTCTGACTTAAAAATAACATTTAAATCAATACAAAATTTAGTTTTTCAATTAATTTTCAATTCATTTATGTACATAATAACTTTAATTGAAGCAAAATTATAGTTTTAATGATTATGTTTTATTTTAAATTATCATTTTATATATATATATATATATATATATATATATATATATATTTATATCTATATATATAGAGTACTCACTGATAACACGCACATATATATATATATATATGTGCGTGTGTGTGTAATGTATGGTATGTATGTATACATACATATGTATAGTAAATGAATAAAATATTTAACACCTGTTTAAAACCGTTTGAATAATACATTTTAATTTATTCAAAATCCGTAAGTAAGTTTTGAATCTAGGTATAAAACAAAAGATTTATCATGTATGTACATATATATTTCAAGTATAGAATGCTCTGAGATTTCTTTTATGTTACTTTCAACCTTAGAACATCAACAAAGCTAAAAATTCTTTAAGCATTTCACTTATAAGAAAGTACTATTAAACTCTTTATTTTGTGAGTAATTAATTTGATAATTGAACCTTAAATACTTTTATTATACGTTTTCACTTCTTTCTTTCTCCTTTAGATTAACATCCAGAAATGCCCTAGAGAAAACGAACTGCCTAATATGAAACGGTCCAAGATCTTAGCGCCGTACGCGTTGCACGTCTCAGATCTTTTAAAAATCCTGAGGTAAGTTAAATTTAAGGCATTAGAATATATTTTCTTGAATCGCAGTAATCTGGTTGTCACAAGAACTTTAAGTATTGAATGTAATTACTTTCTAAAGAAACCAGCAGCTTTAACTCATCAAATCTAAATTTTTTATTCCTGTATTTAGAGAATAAAGAGATGTATCCACTTTACACTTTACAACTTTAATTTTAGATGTTGCTTTAATTCTTGAGTATCTCTTGGCATATATTTTTGTTGATTTGTGTTTGGATTTCTTTAATCTTAGTGAAATGAGTAGACTTTTTAATAAGCCAATTTATCAATAGGTTAGTAATTTAATTTTTTGTCTTCGCCTTGTGGAGATTTTGATGTGATATTTATAGTCGTTTATCATTTCCACTTCAGTATGCTAACTAAAGAACTGTACGGTAAATATAATAAAGCTTCATGTTTCCGAGAAGCAGCATTATGGTAATTGGACTAAAATGTTGTGGTTTAAAAGCCACTTTTAAAGAAAGACTTACTAATCTAATTTTTGCATGCACATCTATAGGAATGGGCTTCAGACAGTTTTATGGTTTTCTCCCTTGCTCTGTTTGTGAAAACGCTTATAACTAGAGAATTCAAAATTGTGGAAATTTAAATGCCTTAAGCAGTATTCAAATGTTAGAGTATTTGATATCAAATAAATTTAGCATTATGTTTAGCTTCAAATCTTTAACCATTCATTTCAATAAAATTAACGGGGTGCTCTGAAATGTTATTTTTTTATTTGCTTTTCAGATGTATAAGCTTAAATGACACAATTTTGACTTAAATAACAAAATAAGTTTAATAATCAAAGAAATTTTCATTCATATTTAACACGGAATAAAAAGGCATGGAAGCTTTATTCTTTAAATTATTTGAAACACTATCATAGCTTAAGTTAATATAAATTACTAAAAATATAATGATTTTATTTTTTTTTATGATCTGGGTAGTTTTAAAATTTTTTCATTCATTAGAATCAAAGTATTAACTTCTCTATTAATTGGAAAAAATATTCGAAACACTGATATATATGATGATGGATTCAATTTATACACTGACGACAATCTTTTTCTTTATTAAAAACTATGAGATCCACAAATCCGAATAAAACACACATTTAGCAGATTATTCACAATTCTAATCTGAGAATCACTCATCGGCTGGTGAAAATGAATATATGTATAAATTAACTATAGAAAAAATTAAAAAATGCAATAGAACATATTTGCAGGAAGAATTACCTTTGAATTAGAGGAGGATAAACAAATTTTTAAAGTTACAATTTTTATAGAGAATTTCAGCAGATGTTTGTTCATTAAGTTTGAAGTTTTGTAATGTAATTGATATTTATGTCACAAAACATGAATTTCGGTTTAAATTTTAGTCTGTATATGTTTTTTGAACTTGCATAAAATCATTGAGATATTTTATGTGTAAATCTTTCCTTTTAGATTTTAAATGAATCTGCCTGCAGAGCAAGAAATGTTGTTCTTTTGCAACAATGTTTTGTTGGATCCACAAATGACCTTGATAGAAGCTTATCTACAGAATGCAGCCGAAGATCAGTTCCTGTATATCATATATTCCAGTTAGAAGAAGCTTGAACATACTTATGCTTGAACATGATAAATATATCTTATGATAATAAGGTGTATTTAAATATAAAATAAACCCATGATAATTTTATTGTTAGATAAAAATATATTAATCACAATAAAACAGTTCTTGATTATTTACTCTCTGATTGCCATTAAAGCACTTTTAATGTTTGATTTCTTCTGTAAATTTTAATAGTTTTAAAAATCAATTATTGTGATGTAGGTTAAATTACTGGCTATTTATCCAATGTATGCCTGAAAAAGTAAATAGCCAAGAAAAATGCGGTAGATATAAGCATGTAGAAATACTTTAAAACATAGTTATGTATGATATATATTTTCAATTCTCAAAAAACAAAATTTTGAAGTTACAAATTTGCATTGTTGATTTTGTATTACATACTATGCTTTATTCAATAACCCATTACATTTAAACTATTTTAAAAACTTATTGTTCTAATTATCTTATAACACTTTTAATGTTTGATTTCTTCAGTAAATTTTAATAGTTTTATATCAATTATTGTGATGTAGGTTAAATTACTGGCTATTTATCCAATGTATGCCTGCAAAAATAAATAGCCAAGAAAAATGTGGTAGATATAAGCATGTAGAAATACTTTAAAACATAGTTATGTATGATATATATTTTCAATTCTCAAAAAACAAAATTTTGAAGTTACAAATTTGCATTGTTGACTTTGTATTACATACTATGCATTATTCAATAACCCATTACATTTAAACTATTTTAAAAACTTATTGTTCTAATTATCTTATAACACTTTTAATGTTTGATTTTTTTCTGTAAATTTTAATAGTTTTATATCAATTATTGTGATGTAGGTTAAATTACTGGCTATTTATCCAATGTATGCCTGCAAAAATAAATAGCCAAGAAAAATGTGGTAGATATAAGCATGCAGAAATACTTTAAAACATAGTTGTGTATGATATATATTTTAAATTCTCAAAAAACATAATTTTGAAGTTACAAATTTGCATTGTTGATTTTGTATTATATACTATGCATTAATCAATAACCCATTACAATTAAACTATTTTAAAAATTTATTGATCTAATTATCTTATAACCCTTTTAATGTTTGATTTCTTCAGTAAATTTTAATAGTTTTATATCAATTATTGTGATGTAGGTTAAATTACTGGCTATTTATCCAATGTATGCCTGAAATGTAAATAGCCAAGAAAAATGTGGTAGATATAAGCATGTAGAAATACTTTAAAACATAGATATGTATGATATATATTTTAAATTCTCAAAAAACAAAATTTTGAAGTTACAATCTTTCATTGTTGATTTTGTGTTATATACTATGCATTATTCAATAACCCATTACATTTAAACAATTTTAAAAATTTATTGTTCAAATTATCTTATAACTTGGACTATAATCTGGGATAATATTCCTTTTTTTAATTGTTAATCCATATTATTTTTAGAGCAATTAAATCATGCATTTATTATTTGATTGGTGTAAATAGTTTTCGTACTTTTAAAAACAAGAAAAATTTCTTCATAATAAGCTTCATAATCACTACATATATATTATTTAAAATTTAAATGGAAATATTTTAGAATTTGAATATTATATATATATATATATATATGTATAATAGAGATTTTTAAAAAATGAACAATTCTCAACAGTAAAATTAAATTTATTATAATAAAATTACGTATAAGCAATGTAAAACAGATCATAATGATAACAATAACTGGGCTTAATCCTAAAATGAAACTTATATTCTAATTTTCCTATTGAAATTTTATTTTCGATTTACTAAAAATTATAATTTGTATGATATTAAAGAATCAATTAAAATTACGCGCGTGTTTGAGATTTGATGTAAACTTTGCTTACGGAGTTTAATTGATATTTCAGAGGGTCATTAATAAAAAATTAATAATATAGTTATTATTGGGGACCATAAAAGTTTCTCTCTTAATTATATTGTTTGCTGTTTTCTATACCTTAGTTCATTGGACTATCTTCAAATACATGGAAAAACATTGCGTAAACTTAAATTTTATTCTAATGTGCTTAGAATAATAGTTATGAATAAATCTTAATTTCAATAAACTATATATTTTTAATTAAGGTATAGAAAATACAATGAAATAATTTAAACATTTTCTAGACAGTTATTTATTTGGCTTTTAGTTTTTATTTGGAAATTAATTTTAAAATAAACAATCCAAAAAACAATACATTAACCAGGACAAAAAAAGATGACAAAACACATTTTCAAGTTAAAGAAAAAATATATTGTACATATTATACTTTTAAATTTGTCTTAGGTTAAGTATTTTTAAACACATGATACAACATTACTTAATTTCATATTTTATTGAAATGTGTTTTGATATACAATTACTATTTAATCTTAATTTGATAAAATTATATGATTTTATTAATGGTGCAAAAAATATAGTGAAATAATTTGAGCATTTTTATACATTTTTCTTTTCATATGCAGTTTATTTGGGAAATTAAATTTATAAAAAACATTTTTGACAAATACAATACAAACACGAAAACAAAACATATTTTTATAGTTAAGAAAAAATATGAAGCAATGCAGATAGGAGATTATATTTTAAGTAAATATGTTAATTTTTAGAATAGTTTTTGAATAGTCTGACATAAGGAAGAGATTTCTATAAACTAATTTGCAAATGTTATTAGTTGTAATTGGTGAGAGTTAATAAGTATTTTCGTTTCTATGGAGTTAGGCATTTGTATCAGGTCATCGAATATCATAATTTGAAGTTCTTAAAGCTATACTAAAAATAATTATAAATTTTCACAGCATTTTACAAAAAACACTTATGAATTTTAAACAAAAAAACTTTATTTACCTAAAGGTGAAGATAAATGTATGAGCTTCAAAAGGCTTTAAGAACCATAATTCTATAGTCCAGGTTCACATGGGCATACTTATTAAATGCTTAGTTAACTAAGACCAGTTTCTCTTACCCTGCTCCTATTCAGCAGAATCTGGAAAGAAAATATTTTCTATGTGGGAAGATGCTATTGGCATCCTAATCTTAAAGCCAGAAAAAATCTTGTTGACCCTTTAAGTTACTGTCTTATATCCTTCACAATCTGCTTTTGTAAAATGATTGCACGTAAGGTAAATGACCGTCTTGTTTTATACTCAGAAAATAATAGGTAGAAGCAGAGTATTTTCTGCTATTTCAGATCTACATTAGACAACATTATTTACCTAGAAAACGAAACTGGAAACTCTTGTATTCTAAATAGACTTCCCATCATAGTAATATTAGATATTTAGAAGGCCTAAAATAGAGCAGGAGTCTATGGAATTTTTCAAGCAGTACATGGCATTAATCTCCACAGTAAATTACTTTTTTTTATTCAAAACTTAATACAAAAATGAAGATTCAAAGTACGTATTGGGGTTATTTTGTTTAGTCCGTTTGTTCAAAATGAGGGTGTTCTTCAAGGTTGTGCACTTAGTATAACACTCTTATAATTTTTCATATTTCCTAGGTTTTATCTGTCTTACCTTCGTATGTTAAATGTATGCTTTATGTGGATGAATTTCGGTTTTCTTCTCAAGATTACACTTTCATTTGAACGACAAGAACATATTACTAATGGAATTATATTTGGAATGCAATTTATTCATAGTTTGTAAAATCTATATCTTCTACAATTGGGAATAGATTATTGTTTTGTATTAACTTCTTAAATCGGACAGAGGAACACCTTGTAAGTATATACCTGTATTCTTGCTACTTCAGGTTCTTTATTGTTTCCATCTACACCTATATGGCTAGGTATCCAACAAAAAGATTATTTTATAATTTCAGTTTCAAAATGTTTCCAAGATGGTATAAAGTTGAGAAAGTACGGGATGATGATGTATTTCAGTATTTTTTATTGTTTCTAAGACGCTTTTGTTTTCAGTATGAATGCAAAACTAATGATGTTCGTGGTCACATAAGGCATTAGTGCATAATTAATTGCTGTAGTTTCTACAGTACACATTGAAGAAATATTTTTAAGGTCGTAACAGTCAGAGATCTTTTCAATATATACATAACATCCAATATATATAATCAACTCTTTTGGAACTATCTGTAAAAACATTAATATCCGAAGAATACTGATCTCGATGAACGAAAAAAAAGTTGTTATAAAACAACTGAGTTTGAATTTGTGTTTTTGCTTGTGCAACTTGTGCAACTTTACTTGTGTTTTGTGCTTTTAATTTAACATTTTCTAATGCAAACATTTTAAAGTTACAATTGTATGAATACTTTTTGCTGAGTTTCCTTAACGAGATTTTTTTATCAATCGATTTAATCTTAAGAATGCTATGATTAGAGAATTCCTGACAAGACACATTAGCAAAAAAGTTTGCATTGATGTTAGCTATACCAATAGAAGAGTACGCAGTATTCTTGGTGTGCATAAGGGGAATAAAAAATTTCTTCATGTACATCACTATTTTAACTCTTCGACACAATTCCATGCTTGATATTTAAGATGTTTTAGATGAAACGTATTTTCTTTACCATTCTCTTTGAGCATAACGCCTGTTTTTACTAATTTTCAGTTTTCTCTTGGTTAAAATTACTTTTTCTAGGGTCAATAGAAGATAGCATTTTGAATAAAAACCATGTGAAAACCAGAACATTACAGCATTTGAAAATATCTGAAGTACAAGTATTAGTTTCATGTCCTAATTGTGCACCTTTCCCACATATAGAATCAGTATTTCAACATGCCTATTGAAAATGGTTATATCTCAGACATTTAAACTAAGAGAGTTAGGATTGTATGGATGAGTTATAACTAATATAACTTACTTTTATATAATTTGTTATAATACTGGTGTTTTAAAAGTTAAAGTACATACGGTGGGGACAAGTTTACCATCACGTCGAATATTTTTATACGATGAGCAGCACAATCCCCTTGGTCACGTAATTCTGTTACATGTATGAAGTACTGGTTTGAAAGAACACCCCAGGACGCATTCAAAATTATATGAAACGATGTTTCAATTGCTTATGTGAGTTCGAGCTTTATAAATTGATTATCGAAGCTTGTTTCGTATCATTTTGTACGAGAAATTCTCCCGACAGTATATTTTCGACATTCTGTAATTCACATATTGAAGATGAGAGAAGTTTTTGTGTTAGAAATGGTGCTACCTTGTGAAACATTTGTGCCAGCTTTATCACCAAATAAAGAGTAATTTGATTTCCCGTGAATAAAGAATTAGGAGCCATTATATATATATATATATATATATATATATATATATATATATATATATAATGGTTCAGCCTCGACGGCACCACCCAACACGGAGTACAAGAGATTGCAGCCACCGACTCTGGACATTACCAGTTTCAGCGCTTACCATAGTGCTAACAGAGACCCATACCTCCCGAGGATGGTGATCACCCTTAACGCAGAGACCAGGATGTAAACTCTTCACCTGATCCCTAGCATACTAGCCAAGACTGTAGCTAGGTAATAATCAATTGATACACTGGAAACTAAAGTGTACCACTCGTCTAAAGGGTTGCCACGAACGGCCAACACCAACATCGAGACTGTCCATAAGAAGCAAACAGAGTGGCTATAGCTATCATGGAGAGCTCCCTCGCTTTCCGTCTTGGGATGGAAATGATAAGGAAACTATTAGAAAGTGAGAAGAAGGAAAACAGAATATCGATCCCTTTGTACCTCCGGATTGTAACACATGTAATCACCTAATGGTGAGACTATGAGGTGAGTTTTAAAAGAAAATTTAGGATGTGAATAAACAAAATTACACAAACATACAGCCTAACGTTTTCAATTGTATTAAATTTATAAGATTTTATAAGGTTTTGAGTTAGGAAATATGTTTTTAAATTAAAAAGATTATAAAATATTTTGAAACAAAACCACGTATTAATTAGACCTATTAAGTTTTACAAAAAATAAGAATTTCTGCAAGTTATAGTATTATATTTCTTAATAATTTGTTATGTTTATTTTTAAGAATGAAAACAATGAGGTACACAATATGGACAGAACATGTGGGGAAATAAATTATGTATGTTCATTGAACCAACACCGAATTTTCAACAATTTCAAAAAAACAACAACCCTCACTTTTACCAAAACGATGCTAAAATATTGGGACACAAGTAGCCAACTTTCAAGGAATTGATAACCCTGTATTTTCGCCTCATTTTTCATTTTCTACCCCCCCCCAAGCAAATTTTTTGTGAACGCAGGTGCATATTAATGAACATTAATGTTAAACTGAAATAAATTACTGGTGTTTTTTATTGATATTTTCATGCAAGTTCTTATACACTTGTTGATTGACTGTTAGTTGTAATGGAAGTCTTGTTTATAAATTAATTATTCCAATTTATTATAAAAAATTTAAATCTACCTATGCATATTTAATGAAATAATTGATTTGTTATATTGGATGAATTCAATTCTTAAGGCTTCTTAAGGATAATGTACTGTATAACTTGTTCTACTATAATCTTCAAGACATTAATTTGTCGTTAATTTCTATTTAATTAAACATGAGTTGTACCACATTTTCACATAAAAAATTCATAATTTTTTTAGTAATCTAAAATGTTTTTTTATTTTTATTTATACGTGACATAATTATAGAGAGCCATGTCATTTTTTCCTAACATTGCATTGTAAAATCAATCCGAAACACACTGAAGGTAATTACAATAAACATTAGCCATTAAATATGCATTGCATGATATTTTTTAATAATCCAGAAGCCTAATTCAATAGCTCTTTGAATTTGTGAATCATGAAAGTAAATGTTAGTATGCAATAAAAACAAAAAATTGAGATTTTATAATGTAAATTAGTTGCTATATAATACTTTAATTTTGAAATGTTTCCATAAATTTTCGTTTTTATAAAAGGACCATTAATTAAAAAATAACTTATAGATAAAATAGTTCTGAATACGATACGAGTTTGCATCAATAATACTTCATGTTTATTAGTTAGCCCTGAATGTATTGAAATCGATGATGTTCCGAATAACAATGTTAAATAGAAGAGTTTAAGCTAATAACAATAGTACTAATGTGACTTCCTGTGATGAATTTATTACTGACAACCATTTGATTTCAAGTATATTTAATTTTTTTTGTAAAGGATTACTACTAGCTTTCGTTTAAACATTATATTTAACTGACTTTTACTGACATTTATCTTAACACTCACTCTAAAGGTTATATTGCAAAATGCCTTTAATTTCCTTTTGTTCTAATTTTTTTATTGGATCAAACAATTATTCTTAACTTTCATTGCAGAGAATATAGTAATTTAAGCACTAAAAGAAAACTTGCTATAAATATTTAAATATAAAGTATCTTTGTACGTTCAACCATACAGAGAATATTGGGTCTTAAATTTATACTCTCAGATTATATACTATCCAATCAAATTTTATGGAAAAAATTTATTATTAAATAAAGACATAACATGGTACAATTTTATAAAAATGTTACAGTAGGAAAATATTACATGAGTAGACAAAATTATAACAATAGAGTCTATAAACACTTACAATGTTTAGATTTTTAAACATTAAACCGAAGACATTTATGAACTAATTGATAAAAAGTAAAAAACTTAAGATTCTTTGTAATTGGTCTTCCTCCAATCCAACGTTTCAACTTCCGAGAAAAACATTCATAGGATACTGATACACTTTTCTTCTTTTGCTTTAGTGATCAAAATCTGAAAATAGAATAAAAGTTTCCATACTTGGCCACAACAAAATTGCAAGTTATGAATATTTTTGAGAATTAATTTCAGTACAAGTTACGATTACTTATTTTTTAATGAATGCAAATTAAAATAAGTACTAGCAAAGAGATTACTGCTTCTCTGTCCCATTATATAGAAGATCTCGATCCAAACTAATGAAAGAATTTTTTTCATAGAATAAGCAAGGATATTAATAAGTATTGTTTAAAGAAACACACTACTTCATTCTGCATAGATTATGAACATTTTGGAATATATACCGATGGATACCATTGATAAACTGATGATACAAAATTAGATAATAATATTTCGATCATATACAATATCAAGATAGCATGATCTAAGGCGTATTTTCATTTAACTATCGTGTTAGTTACCGTAATTGAATGAGTCCAATTTCATCTATAGGAAAATTCGTTATTGCATAGAAAATTCCATCTTAAGCAGAAAAATATTCATCCTGAGATGAACCAGGTTCATTGAGAATTCATTTTCCAGTGAGATCTCCTTTTAGAATTATAATTGGATCATCATAAGGCAAGATATGGCTTTTTAAATCTTAACATAACCTTCACGACTTAACTTAACTTTCGCTTAGATTTCGGAGCTTTTAGGTGATATTTATTGTTGCTTATTATTTGCAGCTGAATTCCATTTCAGTGTTCTAATTAAGAAATCTGCATAGAATGTACAATAGAGCACAATCTTGTCTAGAAGCAGTACTATGGTATTTGGATTAAAATGTCATGGTTCGACACTAGCCATTATTCAGACTAGATAGATATATTTTAATTTTTGCATTACAAAAGTCGCATGTTTAACGAAACGTAATAGAAAAATTTTAAATTATATAAAAATTGTGATTTTTTGGTTGAAGATTGAAATCACTTTTTTTCACCCATGCATATATTTTTTCCATGAACTTATTTGATAATTATGCAAATTTCAAACATTTTCATATTTTTTTATTTTTGTTTTATTTGTAAATGTTTATAATGTTCTTTTAAGTGATCCCAGATATAAAAATAATTTAATTTTTTTATTAAAATTTTGTCAATTAAGTTAACTGATAAAATTATAATAAAAAGATCCTGCACTATTCATTATACAAAGAAACTTTTATAAAAATTTCAAAATAAAATCCTGAAATAATTTTATTTTGTATTTCTTCATGAAATGAAATAAAACCCATTTTTCTAAAGTAGTATTTTTCTTACGTGAATTTTGCGGTTCGCTTTCTCATATCTGATGAAGGGAAAAGGGGCTGAGTTGACACCCCGGCAAATATCTAAGGGGTTGAACTCCACCTATACTCCCCTAATGGATCAAACAACTATAGGTCGACTGCCCCAGGCAGAATAGAGAGAGGAAGGGACGCAACCAATGAAAGATGTTTCAAGTTTTCTGCTTACGAGATCACTTAGGGATCACATTTCTCATTTAATCTGTGAAGCACGAGTTCTTATGCTTTGCTGAGCTGTTTCAGGATAGTTTACGAAAAATCTATCAATTCAAGGCTTTTATTTTTAAGATTGCATAACATTAGTTTATTTTCATTTCCCTTGCAAGATTGAATATTTGATAGCTAAAGGTGTTTCCGCCGTCATATTTTGTACAGGATTTAAACAAAACGGGTGAAAATATAATACCCTGGACTTAGATACGTGTTGCACCGTCAACTTTATTGATATTGACACTTGTTGTACTTTAAGTTAATTGAATTTGTGCCGTTGCAGTTAAGAAAAAAAAGTTTAACAGCCTTTTACGTCAAGTATACCATTTGTATTTCTACATATCTCATTGATATTTTAAAGGTATACAAGAAAGCATTTCTCCAAGATGATTCTGTATTATCAACTTTTCTATTGAAATACCTAATGGTTGTCAGAACGGCAAATTTAAACGCAAATGAATATTTAATCGAAAACTTGTTTATTGAAATGGTTGAAATCCTAATGAAATTTGAGGATAAGAATGGATTAATACTGGCATCACTTATGATGCTTGCAAGAAAACATGAAAATCTAGTTGATGAAATAATTTGTTCTTCGCAGTTCCATACATTTGAGTTTATATTATCTGTTCAAAATTTTTTAAAGAATAGACTAAATGAATATTGTGTTTTCCAGCATATCTTCATAGCTGCCTGTTGTTTAAAAGAGAGTAAATAAATAAATTTCAAGTGTTTCCTTCAATTTGGTTATGAAATTCATCCTTCCAAGGAAGCAGAACTTGTGGATATCATTTCTTATTTCTGGGAATTTTGTTTTCATGAAGTTATTGAACTTAACCCAGTAAAATTTCCCTTAAAAGATTGTTATACAAAATTCATATGTATTTTGTATTGTCAAAAAAAGAATCTCCACTTATGGAAATAACTTTTCTCTTGTGGAATTCACTTCCAGATCATTACCTAACTAACAATGAAATGCTAGATGTTTTGACAAGAATGACTGAAGAAAGTAATCATCAATATATTATTAACACTGTGAACAAACTAAATATTACAGTAATGGGTGAAGCGTTAGGACCCAGAAGCCTTAAGAATCAATGCAGGAATGTTATCAGATGATCTAGCAATGCCAACGGCCTCCTACTTTCAGGAATATCCAGGCTTCATTTACCAAGTTCTCTTAAAAGTTACTTAAACTTGGAAGCTTAAAAAAGAACTATCAAGAGACAAAACTTACTTAAAGTGGCTTATTTCATAATTGTCATATAACAACACAGGAATAGGGCTATTTGGCGAAACCCGTGAATAAAAAAAAAAACGCGCCATAGCCTTACCTCATAACAAGGTGGTGTGGAAACAGGATAATTTTTTTTAAGAGTATTATTTTTTAAAATAAAAAATAGTTTATATTCTTATTATAGATAATATCTTATTATAAGTAATATCATATTATTATAGATATATATAATAATATATATATCATATTATTATATATATATACAGGGGTTGGACAAAAATATGGAAACACCTTCTGAAATGCATGTTTAGAAAGAAAGATTGATTTTAATGAAAGATGTAGGTGGCGCTGGCGTTTTCGCCTACTGACGCCATCTATACAACTTCGTAAATGCGCTACACAGTTCAGTCGTTGTCGGAACACTGTTATATTAGGTTGGCAGTGCATTGTGTCAGAGTTAACAGACTTCGAACGTGGCAAATTTTTGAGCGCATACAGTAGGTACTTCCGTAAGCAAGGTACCCGAGGTGTTTAGTTTTCAAGAGGTATTGTATCGAAGATTAATTCGGCTTATTTGAAAAGCGAAAAAACATCATGCGACAATTCACAGCGCGGAATAAAGTGTGTGCTGAGAATCGAGAGGGACGATCATTAAGGAGGATTATGACGAATAAATAAGAAGACCACAGCTGCAAAAGTTACTGCTGAAATGAATGTCATGTTACCAAACACTATGAGTACCAAAACAATTCGAAGTGAGCTTCATAAACAGGAAAATGCTGGCCATGCTGCAATTAAAAACTATTCATCAGAGATGATGATGCCCATAACAGGAAAAAGTGGTGTTTAAGTCATAAAGCCTGGACTATAGAGCAGTGGAAGAGAGTAATATCGTCTGATGAGTCTTCTTTCACATTGTTTCCCACTTCTGGCCGAGTTTACGTCTGGAGAACGCCATTTCAAACCTATTATACAGAATGCTTGTTGCCAAGAGTGAAACATGGTGGGGGTTCTGTGATGATTTTTACAGCCATGTCGTGCTTCTCTTCTGGCCCTTTGCAGGGCAGATTACTGCCAAGACTTATGTGAACATTTTGGTCGATCAAGTCCATCCCATGGTACAAACTCTGTTCCCCAATGGTGATGGTGTCTTCCAAAACGACAAAGCCCCTGTAAACACAGCTCATATTGTCTAGGACTGGTTTTCTGAGCACGAGAATATATATGTACATATTTATCAATATGTACATAGATACTTTTTAGAATTCAACAATTATTATATAATAAATAGTTTAAATATCAAATTATTCATAAACTCATATAATTTAATACATTACTAAATACTTATTACTAACTGATAGTATTAAAAAGGAGAGTCAAAACTAAATATTTCTGTATATTCATTCTACATACTGTAGATATTTTTAATAAATTACATTTGAACATTATCATTTACATAATTACCTCAAAATGCTATCCAGTATATGATTAAAATCATAAAATTGTAATATAATAGTTCCTTTCAATATTGTTTAGTCAGTAAATTGGATTACAATTATATTTTCATTAACTATAAATTATTTAATGAAATAAGTCTCTCTCTCTTGTACAATACTTATCTTAATTATTAACAGTTATATTCATAATTATCACATTTGATGTAGTTTTTAATATAGAAAATAGTTAAATTCACTTGAAGAAATTTATTATAATTTTATTTGAACAGCAATGTCAAAAATTTCAACCCAGTAACAAATTGAAAATTGTTAGAAAATATTTCTAAGAAATTCATTTTATATCAACAAAAATTATTTTTCTGATTTTCGATTAAATTAAAATCTTCTAGTATAAAGTAGAAAAAACTTCTATATTACTCAAAATATACTTATAGTAACTTTTGCTACTGTTATGCATCTCTTTTGTTAAATTGTTTTAATAAGATTCAATGTTAGAATTTCATTGCAAAGAAACTTTACATTTACTAATAAATGATAAATCCACATAAATTTAGAAAATAAAATTAAAATTAACAGTTATTGTAAGGTAATTATAGTTTCTTTATCATAAATTTAAAAAATAGCAATCTAGTGAATATAATAAAATAAATAAAAATAGTAATCTCGTGAAAATAGCAAATCAAAGTGAAATATCAAAATAACATCATAATTATAATATGGAAATTTCTATGATAAGAGCTATGTCATAAAAATTTCAAATTGTATCATATTAGAATTTAAGTTATAAGAAATGATGAGTTTTATTTTCTTAAAAAAAATTCCACTTTGATATAAAGCAGAAAATGTAATAAAAGTTGTGTATTATATCATTATACATCATGTACTATTAGATTTTTATTTTTTTTAATATTTAGAACCTAGCAACAAATGTAATGTATTTCTTAAACTATAACACACATATTTATTGGATTAAATCGGTTATTTTTATAAATAACTAATTTTCAAAGGAAATGCTGATGAGAAATTTTTCTAAATTTTTAAAATTTCTAACTCTGTTCATTTGTATTTTATTATACGTTACGTAGTTTGATTTGAGGAAAGATTAATGTCAAAAAATCCTTTGATATTTATATATATATTTAACTAAATTTAAATTTAATTCCTGAAACAGAACAAAGAATCTAATGTAAGTGCTAGATCGAAAAGTAATTACAAATATTTTTTTAACAAACTATGCACAAAGCTCTAAAATTGAAACCTATGCAATATTATTGATCAAATATTTGACCAATCTACAAATAGAATCATGATCTACAAATAGAATCCAAATGGAATCATGACGGTTACAGTTTTATCATCAAATAGATGTTTATAATTCTGGAAGTAGTTAAACGCTATTGAAAATTGTGATTGGATATACTAGTAATTTCCTATATCCTCTTATCAAAGATTTAACACTAATTTAAAAATTTTTTTAAAAAAAAAAGTTGTATTTAGAAAGATAATGCCACTCTCCTAATTTCTCAATTTTGTTCTGGAAATGTAACAAAAACTTATATATATATATAACTTAAGGATACTATCGTTTTATATTTACTGCTGTATAGTATGAATTGCATAGCATAGCAAAATATATTGTACTAATATTTTAAATTGAAAGGAATATTTGTCTTCATTATCTTGTCACTAAAAGAGTACAAAATGATTTTTTATATTGAAACAGATGTGGAAAATTTCGTTTTAATGACTTTCGTTGAAAATCTTTAACTTTAGGTCTTTCTCAAGAATAAAAAGATGTACCGCTTCTTGTCAATGATGAGTAAGTGTATAAATTAAGTATGTCAATTATTCCTATAATAGGTAAAAAAAAAACATATTCTGCATCCAATTTTTCATGTAACGAAGTAGCACCGTTATTATAATTGAAATGCAAATCATTTCTTATTCATCTATTTGAAAGTAAGTTTTTAACACTTATTTTCATCCATCAAACTTGATATAAATAAATTTTGAAGTTCACTGGGATTGCTTGATGAGCACGTTTTTCACTTAGAATTACTTTTACATCTGAAGCTTACTTAGAAGAGCCCTTACACAGTTTCGAACTAATGAGAAACATCTGTTTTCAATGTGGGAATGCACTCAAAAACTGTTATACAGATAGCTAACCATTCGACGAATAGCTGAGCTAAAGTTTAAATGAAGATTCAAAATTGTTTTATCATGTTCTCAATTGTCTTGAATCTACTTTTATTTTATATGTGTGTCTTATTAAATTTAATAAAAATAATTACCTCTTCGTAAATAACATGGAATAAGTATGAAAAATTACTTTCGGTTTTATTACTTCAAAAATAAATTTCGGAAAAATGAAACTCCTTGATACTTTTCACAGAATTTAGAAGTGATCCATTTGATAAGTAAATCTTAAAATTATTTGTATATCAATAAAGTAGATTATAAATCCATATTCTGCTAGTTAATGAGCATTTGTCTATTAATTTATCGTTTGTCATATAATACTAACATTTTTTCATATGACCTAATTTATGAAAAAATATTTCCTTTTGTTATAAAAAATATTTAATATAAATATTTATTTTAATAGGAAACACAATAATTTCATGTCTTATTAATACTTGAAAGTTGTTTGATTCAAACATGCTTTTATTTTAATAAAAAAGTATTTATTAACTCTGTAGCACAACAGTCCCATGTCCTTCAACTCCCATATCCCTCTTTCTTGATCGAGTTCGATGTGATGAGAAGCATGTATCGGTTAGTTGAACAATTAAAAAACCCAACAGTGTTTGTTTCTCACGGTATTTAATTTAATCAACTCACAAAAAGTGTAAAAATCGACCCTTCCCTTCCCGGGATTGATCCTCGAAAATGAAAGCAACTGATTTATGTCTTCCTTTCTTGTAGAAATTTTCCTTTATTTGACGCATCATTGGAATCATACACATTTTAATCTTCCATAAAGACCACGCTTCTGACAAATATCCAGGAGAATGACCATCTGGGGACTAACGAGAATTTCAGATTGGAAAATACATGCGCCTTTTCTATTAGTGGCTCGCCCACAAACCCTTCTCATCATTCATTACAACACAATGTGGAAAAAGAAGAAAGCAATTGAATGTGAATAAAAGGTAAATACAAAGGAATAATCATTATTTTCCATCCATGTTTTTCCAGAAGAGGAAAATAATGCGTAAATATGGTTTGAAATGAATAAAAATATTATGGTCAGGTATACACATGTATATCAGGTAATACAGGTATATACATTATCCTTTTAAGCAGGTTCAAAATACATGACTAAACAGGAGCTCTGTGAGAAGAAAATGATATAGTTATATACAGATTTATAGTTGCTAATGGTATTTTTATCGAAAAATTTCACAAAGTGTTTGTAAATGAAAATAGTTTACTATTAGTTAAAAAATACTTAAAATACATGAGATATTTATTATGTTAAAATATATGAGATATTAAAATTATGGTTAAAATATAGGAGATATTTATTATATTCTTAAACAATGACTCATTTTATTTCTGTTGTTATTTTATGTGTATTCCGAATTAATACAATTTTAAAATGGATGTTTTGTCTTATCTTTTCCATTTCGCTTTTTCTCTGTTGTATTATCAACGTTTTAATGATTTGAATCAATGGAAAACTGTTTTTCAAACTGATGCTTTGGTGTAAGAATTCACTTTATTAACAAAATAAACTTCGACAATATTCTCAAACATTCAATGGCGAAATTCGCCTTCTTTAGTATTATTCGAAGAATGCGATTTGAAAGCAGACAGCAATTTTAGCGACAAATTAGGTTTATGATCCCATCTCAATATGATGACATAATTAGTTACTTGTGAATTATGTTATGACGTCAAGGATATTTTAAACTATAGAGAAGTATGATAAAGTGATTTAATCGTGACCTCCACTGGAATGGAAGAATCAACTACTTTATTGTTAATAATAGCATTAAAATTTCTATATATATATTGATCAAAGTAATAAATTAATAATTTCCTTAATTTATAATTATGATGTTTCCATTAATATCATTTTTCATTTTGATTTTTGTTCCCTTAAGGAAATAATTATTTGTAATAACAAGATTTAAAAATATATAACTGAATGAATGAATGAAATAATAGAAAATAGTACTTATGCCCCTTGTAAATAAATTCCCTCCCTATCGTATCAAATTAATCAAGAGCTACCTAGAAAATAGAACCTTCCAAGTTAGAGTTGGAGGTACCCTCTCTGCAAAGAAACCAATAGAGGCTGGTGTCCCCCAGGGCTCCCTACTAGTACCATTCCTGTTTAATTTGTACATAAACGATATCCCCCAAAATTTTCATTACATGCTTGCGCTCTTCGCGGACGACACAGCAATTCTGTCTACAGGCAAGAAATTAGAAAATATTCATAAAAATCTCACAAACCACATAAAAGATATTGAAACGTGGCTAACAAAAGGGAAAGTTAAAATTAATGTAAGCAAATGTACCGCCATTATGTTCACAAGGAAAATTAATAGGTGTAAACCTCTTGAACTATATGGGAAAAAGATAAACTGGGAAAACATAGCCAAATACCTAGGAGTAATCCTAGATAGGAGGCTTTCGTGGAAGTACCACATTAAGAGCATTATAGATAAAATTAGAAGCAACACGGCCGTATTATACTCTTAAATGGCTAGAAATTTCAAACTATCCTTAAGGAATAAAATTTTTATTTATAAACTTTCTTTAATGCCAACAATGACGTATGCCTCTCAAATTTATGGAGGGGCTTGTGTCACCTCATTAACCAGACTAGAAGCTCAACAAAGCAAAATTCTGAGGTTAATTTTTAACGCTGTGAGTGGTACTTCAGAAACTCACTAATCAGAAAAAACCTAGGAATCTTAACACTTAACAAATATATCAAAAACTTAGCTTTTAATTTCTATGAAAAATTATACAAAATAGATAACAGATGTATCAAAAATATTCCCAACTATAATATTAACCACATTTAAAAGTTTACATAGGCTAAGAGCAGTTTTAAGGGTCAGATCTGCCATAGAGAATCTATAATTGCCACACTCAGAATTCTATAACTTGTAACTTAATATAAACAAACGCTTGATATTTAGAAATAGGGCGACAGATGGCAACACTATGCAACACGATGTTTGTGTTTTGTTTTCATTGTAATAAACTAATTATTGTAATATTGTCATTATGCTTATCACAATTACCCTATGGAAGTGCCTCTCCTAATGCAATTTGATGTTAACCTTATTTGTATATATATAAATAGCAAATACAACTATGTTAATGTAATATTTCAGCTATGTAACTTTGTAAATATTGTACCGTCTGTAAGATTGAACCACTGTAAATTGTCAAATATGATTATGTTGAAATGTCTAAATAATGTTCTCTTTGGGGGCGGGGCCAGCTAGGACCAGGTAAGTTCACCATTTTTCAGCTTGATGGCTTAGACAGCTTCTCTATGTTCAACTCCTCTTTTGTTCAGCATTCAATCTCCCTATGGACCCTCAACTTCGCTAAATTGAGGTAAATGGCTCAGGCTAGAAACCTCGCAAAACCCATTAGACCTATAGCTTCACCTTGACTATACCTTCACTTCCACATTTTACCATTTGTTCAACATAATTAAAATCTAAACCAAAATATAACTACATAAATATGGATTTAGAAATTTTACTTGCTATTAACTACAACATACTAATATGTGGAGACCTCAACGCTAAGCACAGGGCATGGAACTGCCACACAAACAACAAATCAGGAATAATACTTAGATCATTCGCTCGCAAAACCGATCTAACAATACATGTCCCACCAACACCCACTCATTTTGGCCACAAAAATGGCTCCTATATTGATATAGCAATCAAGAGGGAACTACAATACCCATTTAAAATTAACGCGATCACGGAACTCAGTTCAGATCATAACCCAATCATGATCGAGTTCAACACAAATAATAACATATCTACACCCACTCCAAATACAATCACGGATTAGAAAAAATACAAAAATATTTTAGATAATATTCCTTTAATTTAAGTACATTAAGCACACAGTAGCAGATAGATGCGGAAATTGATAAACTGACCCAAGAAGTGCCCAGGTCGTACGGCCAATCATAGAAGCCGTTCGAACCCCACATCCACCCCTCTCTCCTCAAAAAGCTTCGTCACTTAAAAAACGGAAAAAACAAACTTAGAAGGCTATTTCAGGAAACCAGGGACCCAAATATCAAAAAATGGTATAAGTTCAGTATCACCATATATGATTTCTGTCCAATTCTGGCGCCCTGTGTTTACATCGTAGTGTTGCCGATTCCAGCTTTTGTTTTTATTGTAGTGTTGCCAAATTCAGTTTTAGTTAATATTCTTTTTTTGTTGTTGTTGCCACTATTCATTTTTCCCGTGTTTTACATAAATTTTATAGCTATTTAAATTTTATTTCGACTTTCTTTGTTCTTTGTTCCACGTTTCTATTGGAATTGGAAGCCATTTGTCTTTTGTTCTCTATTGGTGCAATTAGGGGATTTCCCCTCAGTTGTGTTTCTTTGTTGCCAGCGTCCAATCATCGTAAAGTTTTCTTTTTTACAATTTCTTTAAAATTATTTCTTTTTATTTGGTTTATTCATTATATATGTACTTATTATTGTCTTATTAATTTAATTTTTTATCATCTTATACATTTTTGTTAAATTATTGTTGTATTTCCATAATATTTCATGCTCATAGTATTGTTGAGAAATTTCAACAGATTATTTTCGCTAAAATTAAAGAAACCAATGATGGGTATTTTAATTTTTCAAGCTCTAGGCCAACAGTTGTAAAACACTGAATTGTTAATAGAATTTTTTTTAGTTCAATTGACAATTATTAATTAATTTTCTAACGGAAATAGGCTTATTAAAATAAGCCAATTGTAGAAAATGCGGATCAAAAATGAAGATTGCCCCAAAGAAAGGCTATTCCGATGGTTTTTCTTTTGTTTGTAAGAAAAGTATTGATGGAGAACAATGCAACAATGTAAAATCTATTAAGTATGGTTCTTGGTTTTCAAATTCTAAATTAAAAGTGTTTGAAATTTTATATATTACTTATAAAATTTTAAAGGGATTCAAATGAAACACACAATTGAAGAGTATTCCTTCTAAAAAGCTACTTTTTTAATAGTTTTTATATATTATTTTTTTTTTAAATTTTAAAAATTGTATAGATTTGAAAAAATAGATTTTGCATGCTTTTTTAAATTTTATAAAGTGAATATATTTAAAAAAATATTTGTTGCATACTTTTTTTATTTTTTAATGAAATGTGTCACTGGTGATAACGAACAAAATGTCCAAATAAACATACCAATCGGCATATCAGCTGAACTTCATATCAAGTAAGTCCATTTATATTTATTTCCCTTTTTAAATATTCTAAAATGCTTATTTTTTGATCGAACTTCGGGAAATTTCCCGTGTTAATAAACGCGCGCTTAGCTTGGCGACGAAAAAAAATTGCCGCGTTCGCCAACAAATGGGGATACTGAACTAGTTCCCAAAAAATTGTATAATCAAATAAGCAATAAATTTAGAACCCAGCTCAAAACCCATAATCAGGCACAATGGAGAGATAAATTACGATCATTGAGTACCGATGACTATTCCATTTGGAAAGTTGTCGGTATGATCAAAGCCAAATCACACATAGTCCCACCCATTCAGGACCCAAATGGACTAAACTACACAGACTTAGGGAAAGCAGAAGCTATTGCAACAAGTTTTGAAATGCAATTCCTTCCCAATAACATATCAGTCAGATCAACCGAAATAACGGTTGAAAAAACCATATCACGTTATCTCTCCTGAACACACACACTTGTGGCACTCCCCACCATTCCATCGGAAGTTATTCGCCACATGCACAAAACAAAAACAGACAAAGTTGATCGAATATCAAACAAGATGATTAAAAAATGCCTCTCAAAATGCTATTTAAATTGACCAATCTGATCAATGCCATCCTCAAACACTCATATTTCCCAACACCATGGAAAACAGCATCAATAATTCCCATTCCAAAGCCTAAGCTTGCTCATCACATTCCAATAAACTATCGGCCAATTAGCCTGCTACCTGCTCTTAGTAAAATTACTGAAGCCATATTCTTAAAAGATTGGACACTCATCTAGAAAATAATAACATAATAATTCCACAACAGCATGGACTTCGAATGAAACATTCCACCACACACCAACTTTCTAAGAGAAGGTGAAATAACTACAAAAAATTTCGTTAAAAAACGCAACACAACTGGTGCTGTATCACTCGACATTGCTAAAGCTTTCGATACAATTTGGATAGAGGGACTCATTTACAAATTAATTAAGATTGGTCTTCCAATCTTAATATTGAAATATAGCAAAATTATCTTCGAAATGGAAGGTCTTAGGTTCGATACTGTCCCCTGTTGAAAAGCAAATCACGATTTTTTTTTTAACTTGAATTAAAATCTATCAAATTGTGTTTATGAATATATTTTCGAATTTTGTCCCTTTAAACAGATGAAAAAGGTTAAAACAGAAAATTTTTTTTTCAAATAATGTGTGCTTTGTAAATGTCAGGAATACCCCGTTACAACATCTAATTTATCATAACGTTTGGTTACCCACAATGATGTTCGATATTAAATAAATGACTAATCAGACTTATAGGAAAGAGAAGAAGAATATAAATCATATATATAAATATATGTATAGAAAAATTTTAATGAAAAATCAATATAAATGATTTTTAAGTGAACAACGCATTTTTCTTTACTTTTATTTTATTAAAATATCACACTTTCTAAAAAACACTCAAAATTATTAAAACTAAAGTAAAATAGCTTTCAAAGAGGTGATGAAAAGATCTAGGTTAAAGTATTAATTTTCGTTCATAGAATCCCAAAATTAAAACTTATGCCCATTAAGCATGCTTGATAGGTAATTAAAATTAATAATAAATTTTGCAATGCTCTAAGCTCAAGGTATACGAAAAATAGTTTCTTCAACAATTTACTACATTCTTCTCTCCCACACATGTATATATTACATAATTTTAATTAATATGAGATGATGAGGTTTCGAAATTATTTCCTCAATAAAAGCTGCTTAACTTTAAGAAATTTCAATTATTTTTGAAGGAATTTTAACAAATCATTATATTTTCAACAAATCAATTAATAACAAAATATTTTCATAGGGTAAAGGAAATTCCTCACGTTTGTGGGAATCCCGTAAGATTTATTTCTTTGCTGACATTGGAGAAAAGGTAGCAATATTTCCCACTAGAAATTTTTTCGAAAAATACTTTGAAAAAAATGTTGTGAATATAATTTAGTAATCTTTTTAAAAAAATTTTTATTCCAGAAAGAAAATTCTACTATTTTTTTAGAAAGGGTGAAAAAGAAGTTTGACTTGTGAATGTCACAGTTCAAGTATTTTCTTTCAGCAAATATTTTCCAACCAGCAATCTTATATGAGTTGGCTCCACCAATATTATTTAACACACCTCATTATCACCAATAACAGTTCGTTATTGGTGACATTGAAATGTTCCTAAACAAAAATATAGAGTTTTCCACCATTTTTAAGCGAATCAAAAGTTGCCAATTTCATTCTTTATTTTATAACAGTTATTGATAACTGTTATCAGCTCAAAATATAATAGTAGTATTAGGTTACTGAAAAAAAGCGATTTTGCACATTCCTATTATCTGAAGATGGGAAGAAATACCTGTAACCAGTATTTGAATGTAACAACCTGTAATCAGTACTTTTTTTTCCAAATACTCAGTGCTTCCAGTAACAAAGTCAGCCGGAGTTCGAGCATCCTCAGACAGTTGCAGGTACAATGTACTTGACCTATTTCAAAGATAAAGCGAGTACGTGAGTACGTGCCTGTTACAAAGTAATCAACGAGTACGTGCGTACGTGCCTGTGTCAAAGTAATTAAGGAGTACGTGCGTACTAGCCTGTTTCAAAGTAATCATGGAGTACGTACGTACGTGCCTGTTTCAAAATAATCATGGAGTACGTACGTACGTGCCTGTTTCAAAATAATCATGGAGTACGTACGTACGTGCCTGTTTCAAAATAATCATGGAGTACGTACGTACGTGCCTGTTTCAAAGTAATCAGTGTAATAACAGTGTACTAAACTGAATGTAACAAGTACAGAAGAGCCTTTGGCAGATCAAGTACAAGTAACAATGTCATCGATATATCGCTACAGACAAATGAATTATGAGATTGTGGTAGCTTCTTATGGTAGGGAGGCTGGGTGGGAAAAGGGTTGGTTTAACTGGAAAACAGAAGAAGGATACTTGGGAATTGAAAGATCTCTTTGGATTGGAGAGGGAAACATTATGAATTTATATTGTGAAATAAAATACTCATGTACATTTGTTTAGTTTCTGTTAATAAAATAATTGAGTTGAGAAAACCAGTAATCGTGGCGCATCTATTTAGTGATTATCGCTCTTTTTCAAGTATATCACTTTTTTTAAATATAAGAAAAGCATGATATTCTTGTTATGTATCTATCAATTTTTATTAACTTTTATTTTTTTTATTATTTCTTTTAAAAATTTTATTTTATTTTTGTTATTATTTCTTTTAAAAATTTATATTTATTTTATGAACATATATAACATATTTATTTGAATCTTAAATTAGGTGAGATTTCTTAAATAAAAATAATTAATTAATTAAATCTGCTTACATACTTTCATTGTTATTAACAAATAAACGTCTGTTATAATAAAAATAACAATCTATTATACATAAAAAATTTTTACTATGTTTGTCTCGTTAATGTTTAATTATAGAAAAATAAAGGAAATTTAATTGAAAAATTAAATTTCCTTTATTTTTATTTGAAAGTTGATTTTTTCCATTAATTGCTGTATTTTTGTAAGGAAACTTAAAATATAACTTCTTTATAATTGATTAAACCTCCCACTTTACAATTCTTTGCAAAATATTTATCAGTTAATTATAAAAAATTTATTTATATAATTGGAAAGTCTTACTAAATTCCAATAAAAAATTAAGCTGATTAGATTGTTAAAATATAGTATTTCCTCTAATTTTATATTGTAATTAATATTGGAAGTCTTTGAAAATTACTATTAAGTAATTGGAAATTTACTTAGAACAGATATAAATTCTGAAAACAAATGTAAACAACAAGATGTCATCATTTTATATTGAATGAAATACGTTTAAGAAAATTTATAAGTTTAAAATTTTTTACAAAAAAACGGTTTCTAGATAAATAACTTATATTTCTCTTTGCCTCATACTAGAAACTAAAGCATTACAGGAAAAACAAAAACTTCCAGTTAATGAAATGCTGCATAAATGATAAGAATTATTTTTTATAGATCTTTTAGATAATATTTAAGTGAATGTTTATTTATAAATGATAATAATTTAAATTAACATTAATTAAATTAATTAATTTTATGGAGTAATATAAAATATTATTAATCTACTTATTTAGTTTTAATTAATTATTAATTTATTTTTTATTACATTATATTTTAATTTGATACATGGCAGTACAAAAGAAATTGTAACGAGTACATAATGTAATCGATAAAATACTTGTTACATAAAAAATAACTGTACTCAGTACGTACTAAGTAATGGAAGAGTAACAAGTTCCCATCCTTGATATTATCCACACTATTTGGTACAACAATTTTAAGAACCGCTTAGAAATACCTGCCATAACCACTTATAAGACCGCTTAAAAATTTACTGAGCCAGTACGCTCTTAGTAAACAGCTATCAGCGCCACCTGTTGACTACGACACTAGTGTCTCAAGATAGAGCTCTGAACGTCGGCTCTAGATGGAAGTTCTAACGCATGCATACTTCAAGAAAGTAGTTGCAATAATATGGCGATATAAAATGTAAATATTGTTCAGACTTAATTTTTGCAACCCTATGATTTCAGATTTTCTTATTTACATTAATATTATTTCTTATGTGTGAACAAAAACGATTAAGGAAAAAAGAATAGGTATTTATGTATTATCCCGTCGACCTTTTTCGCTTTTAGAATAAGTCGTAGAATTTTGCCACTATTAATAACTATTTTTCGAAATATGAAAGAAAAGCAGTATAGTTTATTTATATCTTAGCACCATATCAAATACAAATAGTTAAAAATTTTATTTGTATTTGATATGTGGTGCTAAATTGCAACAATAACGACATTTAATTTTTCGCATGAATGGCCATCGGGATAATATGTAAGAACCACAAAGAAGGGGGGAATAAAGACAAAAATAAATGGGAGAATAAAATGTCATGATAAAATTAATTTTACTAAATAAATTATCTTTGACACTTTATCATGGTTTAATTATAAATTAATATCTTTTCTTTTCTTTTTTTATTTTTTAAATCCAAAATACTGAAATTTCCAGAATTATATCTTGAATATTAAAGTAAGTTTTGTAGTTAAACACTGTTTTTGAAACTTGAGATAACTATAAAAGTATTCAATAAAATCTTTATCTTTAATTGAAATTCTAATAAGCATTTCATGTACAATTATTTTTTAGCAACTGAAAAAAGCTGAAGAATTTGATTATTTCAATGTTACAAATTGTTAATAAATTAGTTTGATTACTGTGGTCAAATTTTGCCTGTTATCTCGAATTTCTAGTGTGGACCTTTAGTTTAAAATAGATTAGATTAAGAAATCCCTCTGCTTTACAAACAAAAAATTCCTTGTTGTTATATTGTTGCAAGCCCCCCGAGGTCAGCAGAGCTAGACACAAGTTCCGTGAGTGCTTACACCTTCAAAATGTCCAGAACCATAAGTGGATTCTCCATCAGATCTCTCCGGTACTATTCATTTAATTGGGAAGGGTTGCAGCCCCCGTTAGTCCATAAGACTGGAGCGCCCAAAGGAGGAGGACTGACCAAGCTCCGCAGCCCCAGGATTTAGCTGAGCAAATTGGAGTGGCCTTCACGCCTTGGTTGACCCTATCAGAAGAATCTCCCCATGTACTTCACCCACTCCGCCCAGGAACACCCCTCGCCGGCATCTAGTACACACTGTGAGGCAGCCGTGAGACTTGAGGGGGTAAATTCATTGTACATTTCTCTTTATTAATTTTAAAATAGCTCTTATTAAACTATCTTGCTTTTATCTAGTTAAAGAATTACAGACATCCATATACGAAATAGGAACTAAACACACAATTTCCTGAATCACAGGTTAATACATTAATTCTTTGAGACATTTTATCGTAAATCTTTGTGTTTTTCAAAATCCATTATTATGTTATGAATTTGTCGACTTGTGTCCTCTAGTAAAAATGATCTTGTTGTTTTAAATGCAAAGAATTTTTATGCCTAAAAGGCAAGGAATTTATATACAAAATGTCATATTTCTCCAAAAGATGGTTGGCTATATTTTTTGCTCTTTAAAATATGTTAAAATTGCATTGCTGTTTAAAGAAAATATATACCTTGAATGAAAATTGAAATAAATAAAATTAAAATCAATAAAAATTGAAATAATTTATAGTTCGATTTTTTTTTAAAGTTTCACATAAAATTGTGTTTTCTCAACATGAAAAAATTAAGAGAGTTTTTACAAATTTAACAAAATATTTTTTTTTTCTCATACGAACTAATTTGAGCAAAAATAATTTTTATAAGCATTAATTGTAATATCTTTCGTGTAGTATTCGTACTTAGAAAATTTCCCCAGTTATTAGAGCAAAGAAAAAAAAAAGTCATTTTATTTTCATATTAAATAATTTTTAATCATGCTATTTCTGGTTAGAATCGTGTTTTTCTTCAATTTCTATTATTAACTCCAAAATAATTGGTTTTACAAACGTTAAAAGAAGTATGCAACATAGAAAAAAAAGTTTTGACACCAATTATTGCATGAGGATTGCATTTATAAAGATGGAATTATCAACTATAATACCCATTGATTTTTTTTGAAAAATAGCTTTTAATTCTATTTGACATGCTGAATACATAACTTAAATTATGTGATAATTAATAATTTATGATTTTTGGTAAAATTGATACAACTCAAAAATGTGTTTTAAGGAATAAGAAATAATTACTAAATGTGTAACTGATGACTCAGCATTTTACCGGTAAAATAGTCATTTTTATTAGAAATAATTTATGGACTTGTGCTCTTGCTGTGCCAATACCTTGTAGAAGTTTAGCTTTATTCTAACTTTAAAGCCAGTAGTTACTTTTATAAAATGCTTCCACATAATAAAGTTTAAATATTTTCTTGATTATTCGACAAGAAATTCTTTTATAAATTGTAATCAAAATATTTTATATATTTTTGACTGAGAAGCAATAATCTAGCTTCAAGAGTACTTTTCGCAAGTACTTACTTTGAGTTACGTTCATTAAACATTTATAGTAATTTGTATTAAAACTTAGTGTCCCAAATACTCGGTTCTTGTTATAATTTTCATGTGAAAAATATGAAATCTTTTTATTTTCAGATATCGATCACCAAATCTAAGGAAGATAAATATCTACTGGAAGATCAGTGTCATAAGAGTGATTTTCATGAGAAGAAAACGATTGAGCAGTTGGAAGACTAATTGAAGTAAGAATCGCAAACAAAATTTATACTTTTTCCGACAGTTAATTCACAATTGTAGTCAGTTTTTTTTGTTCATAATCAGACTTTAAGATCATAATCGTCCTTAGCTTATTAACAAAATGAAACACTGATAACACATGTATAAATGAGTTTCCGTAAATATTGAGAATTTCTAACGCGCCACGAAAATAAGAAATAAAAGTAGTATAAGAACACATATATTCAAAACTGTTGTAGATTTTAAAATTTCATAATAAAAAATGACGAAAATAAAAAATAAAAGTAGAATAAGAACATATATATTCAAAACTGTTGTAGATTTTAAAATTTCGAGCAACTAAGACTATATCAAATGATTTCTGGCTTAATGCTGTAGAACGTTCAATTTCTGTATCGCTATTATTTCAATACAAGCTTTAGAAAAACATTCTATTGATTGGCAATCAGCAAAAGAAAAAAAAAAAATCTATAAACTCCAAATTTTAGGTTTATTATGAAAAAAATTGCCTTAAACCATTTATCAAATAATTAAATGCAAAGAAGAAATAAAAGTTTTAGATTTTTAATAGATATTATAAATAGGATGGATATATAAAACTTATAAAGACTTATTCAAAAAACATTGATATCTAATGGACATAATATTGATTTTACAAATTTGTTTTCTGCATTAATCTTGATTTAACATTTTTAAGTATATGTGCTTTCATGCTACATAAATTCACTGTTAATGCTATAAGCAACTAGTTTTATCGGTTTATTGTTCCACTTAGAGTTTTCTTATGCGAAATGTTAATTGAATTACATTTCTGTGTATTCATCATAAAATGTTAAACATCCTAAAAAAAAATTCAGTGACTTTATCAATTAAAATGTCAAACATTTATTTCATAATTACGTGAAAAGAATAAAAAAATATTAGTAAAATGCCTATGGAACAAGTGTGTCTAACATGTGTAAATAGAAATCTTAATCGATTGATACTACGTATTAGAGTTTGAATGTGTGCATACATGCATACATACTTACGTAGTAGAAGCAAACTGTGATTATGAATAACTTTTAAGATTATAATTTAATGCCTATGAAGATCTATGTCCGATTCATTGAAAAGTTTATATCGTAGAAACTAAAGATTAATTTAATAAAGCTGCATAAAACTTAGATTTTTATCAAAAGTGTAAAATGGATTTCAAAGATGTTATATGTATAAGTCTACTATCCGGAGCAAGTATTATCAAAATAATCCTACTATAGGATTCGATAGTATACTAAATATAGGAAGTAAATTAGGATAATTTAGATACAAAATATCTAAAATTATTATAGTGAACACACAACGTGCGAAAACGATTCATTTACACAAAATAGTGTATGGAAGAGACAGCGATGGCTATGGAAATGTCTAAAAAAAAATCTCATCTAAAGTTAGTGTAGAAATCATGATTTAAATCTTTTAATTCGAGAATCGAGTAAACATTTTATAGAACAACCGTTATGAAAACGATAGATAACGACCTCGTTAAGTTAATGTGATGAAAAGTGACATACTTTGACTCCAAGTAAGTGACATTTTTGTAAGGAAAAATAACTTACATTCTCTGATACTAAGATAGAAAGTGTATCAATTTCCACTCCCATGCAATTTCTTGGAATAATTTTCCTCAAAAAATAAAATTTTCCTTCCAAATATTTTGCACCTCTAAAAAATTGCGTGCTATGACTAAAAATTCCCAAGGTTCTAAAGCTTCCTAGAGAGCAGGTGGCACTTTATTACTTTGTTTACCAAGTCACTGTACTCTCACGAATAGATTTTGGTTCTATTGTATATGGATCTGCAAAGTCGTCTGTCTTACGTACACTATACACTAATCATTCTGCCTTACGGATATGTACAGGTGCATTTCGTACTTAATCTGTAGAAAGTTTGTCATTTGTAATCAATTACCACTTAATTTATAAAGAGTCAACAATTGTCCATAAATTATTTTAAAATCATACCCATACCACATCGTTTGCGTTCTGAGCACACTTCTGTTGCTCTAATAAGAATTTACAATGCTCGAATATTTAAAATTTCCATTTTCTAGTTCGATTCAAAACAATTCTAGATCTGTCTGATCTATATGATATGTGGGTATATATCATTGAATATTGTAAAAATATTCTATAGAATATCCCTATTATAAATTACATTATTATCCGTTTTCTTAGCTTTATAAAGACAAGTATAAACCCAGTTTTAGAGCAATTTTTTTCACTCAGCGCGATCAGCACACTCTTAAAATAATCGAGTGGATTTCGCTCAGGAGTGAAATTTCACTCTTTCATTGTCACAGAACTCAACCTATCTTTAAGATAGAAATCCACTCTTGAAAGATGTGGGTAAACCACTCCTTTTAAGAGGAATAACAACATATCGCTTAAAGGGGTAAATTAAATGAAAAAAAGATTGAATTTCAATCTTTTACATAATTATTGCTGATTTTTTTACATTGACAACTTAGTGCAGAAATTAGGTTTTCAATTCTTTATTTTAAGGATTTATTATTTATTTATTTTTTATAATTACAATATAAAGATATGATTTCTTTAGTCAATAATATAACAGTACAGTTGAATTTGACATTTTAATTGATTTGGATAATTATTGTGGTTTTTAAATTACATATAATATTAAGCAATATGTTCAACGCTTTATTACATTACTTATACGAGTATATATTTAGTTTTACGTATGAGTGTAGCACTCTGAAGAAAAAATCGTCACACTACTTACTTTTCAGTTTAATTTACTATGGGCCCATAAGTACAAAATTAACTTTTACAAACAATATTAATGCAACAAATTGTACACAATTTAAAAATACATAAATATTTTATATAGGTAAATATAATTTAAATTCTTTTGAAAAAATCCTTTATTTAAAGTATAGCTTAAATATTATATTTGAATATTGATATTATGCTTTTTTGAAGTTACAGGTGGATAAAGATAAATAATTACAGATTATTCTGTTGAGCAAAACTGACTTAGTTTTTGCAAATAAATCTTGTTTTATGATATATTTTCCAAGTTTAATTTAAACTGAAAATAACTTTAATGAAACTAAGAATTAAATTAAAAATAAAATTAAAGATTATACAAAAAATATTCAATTTCTAATACAGAAAAGATTAAATAAAAATATGTATATAAAAATTCTTATGTTTATGATATCAAATTAATATTGGAGCTTAATGTTTTGACACAACATAAAATAAGTATTACTTTAATAACACAAAATAAGAATACTATTAGAATAAGAATAAAAATGATAATATGCATTTTAATGCATGTATTTTGCAAAATTTAGATCTTGATCAATTATTGTAATGTATTTTTTCAATTAAAGCCCCAACTGGACAATTTTTTAATTTATAAATGCAGTAAGTTTATCATCGCACTTGACACAGGATGACCTTTATATAAAGTATTGATTGCTTTTTAATTAGGAATATCCGAAGTCAATAAATTTTTTATTCCGCAGATAAAAATATTTCATATTCAGGTCTTGCTTTTGACCACAGCAAAGCAAGAGTAGTTGACTAATTTTGTGCGTGGTTCTTCTACAGATCTCTTCACCTAATTAAAAAAAAAGACTTATAATAACTGAAATTTCTATAATATTTATATTTTCATTATAGTGTCTATACAAAATTTAATACCAAAAAATTTCATAAGAATAATACTTCAAAAAAGATAGAGTAATACTTCAAAGGTAAGTATAGATGTGCACATTTTTTGTAGGAAAAATAACTTACATTCATACCCTGATACTAAGATTGAAAGTGTATCAATTTCCATTCCCATGCGATTTCTTGGAATAATTTTCCTCAAAAAATAAAATTTTCCTTCCACATATTTTTGCACCTTTAAAAAATTGCGTGCTATCACTAAACATTCCCAAGGTTCTAAAGCTCCCTAGAGAGATTATTTATTAAAAGCCTTATTTATTAGAAAAAAAAATAAGGCTGCAAGAAATCAGATATCTATGTAATTATATTCTGTATTGGAATTATATTCAGCCTAAAAAATACAATCATCCTGAATTTTCACGTACTTATATTCCGTATTACAGGACTAGTTTTTGAACATACGATAATATTCTAGGAGCATAGAATGCAGGATATTTATTGAGAAAACAGTCAGCCTCTGGATATCAAATTCCAAATCTATTTGTAATAAAGAGAATAATCATATATATATTAAATTAATAGAACTTTTTATTGTAATTTAGAACAAATGATATTTTTTAAAAAAAGTGATGTTATCATTAATTAATTAATTAAAACATAGTAACTTAAGTTAGTAAGTTAATGATTATATAGTAGTTTTTGAAAATTTTAATGAGAATGTGGCAAAAATGATAAATTATTGATATACAATGAAACAAATACAAAATAATTTTGGATTTTTTCTTAGTTATGAAATAGATATAGCCCCTATATTAATTTACAAAATGGATTGTTAAACATTAAATAAAAATATATTCATGCATACTTACATTTATTTCTGAAAAAGCGTTTTTGAATCAATCAACTGTAACTGAAAAACAATTGAAACTAAATAAATAATTATGTTTATAAATTACTAGAAAAATTTTTAAACTATGTTTTTGTATCACATATACTAATATTCAAATACATTGCAAGTAAAATGATTTTTAAAAATACAAAATAGAAAACTATAATATGATGAAAGACATATACAATACTGTATATTTTGTAAAATATAGATTTTAATTACTTTCTTTTGGATCATGCAATCATGAAACAAATATCAAAATATCAATGAGATTTTTCTTCCATTTTTGCTTAAAAAATTTTTTTCTCTGCAAAAATTTAACTAAATATTTTTGGCATTAAAATAATTTAAAATATCTATTTCACATGCATTAAAAAAGCTTGGAAGGTATGAACTACCATTTCCAAGCATGTTTCATGTTCTACCATTAAAAATGCATTTAGCATGCTTCATGTTCTACCATTAAAACTGCAGATATACAAATTATGTAATTGATTGTAAATTATGGTGTGCTTAATTGTGGCATTGTTGATATAAAATTTTAGTAGATAATGTTGAGATAAAAGTTTAGTATTTTCATGAATGTTTTCAAATTCGTCCTTAAATATGTAAAAAATACAGGTTTTTACTAACAATGTTTCATTGAAAGCAGCCTCTTTAGGATACTTATAGACATAAATTCTGTTATACAATAGAACAATAGATGGTCTATTTTTCATCACAAAATGTTATTTAATTTTAGGCATTTTCTCCATAAGTTCAAATATTTTTTCTCAATAAATTTCACTGGGCATTTCAAATTGTAATCATTTTATCTGAAAGGAAAAATATACATACATATACACATATGTGTTTACTCAATAATATACATGTAAAAACTATTTACGGACAAGTGAATAAATACTGGATATTTATTTTTTAAAATACTAAATTCAATTTCAAATTTTAAAGTTTTTAAATGAATTATAAATTTACTATAATGTTAATAAGTTTTAGTTGTTAAAAGAAATTTACTTCAAAATTGACTTAAAAACATTCTTAAAATTTCTTAAGCTTATTACCAAGTAATATTAATTTATATAGTTAAATATGAATAATTACCTTTCATTATTTTAAAATCAACTTAAAAAACCAAAAAATTATAATATGTGATTTTAACTGAAAATATTGATTGGAATTTTCATGTTATTTACTCAATAGCATCATACATGTAAAAAATATGTTTAAATGAATTATAAATACTGGATATTTATTTTTTGAAACTATTAAATACAAATTGAAAATTTAGAAAATTTTACTTCAAAATAATTTTAAAAATATTATTAAGCTACCGCGTTCTTACATAAACATAGAATATTACTTCAAAATTTTAAATAAATTTTACAAGCACAATGAAATCAAAAGTTTTAGTAAAAACAATAGTTAACATTTTCTCAGTCTTCATAAAACTCATTCTGATTACAAATTATACAGAATATACCTGATCAGTCATTTCTTCCTTATATTGATTGCATTTCATCATCTTCAAAATAACTCCATGTTTCAGATTTGCTTTTTATTTTTTTCTTCGATGATAACAATAGCAACCATAAAATACGAATATAAATTATATTTCCATCGACAAAATCTTTAGCTGTAAATTCTAAAATATACAAATTAATAGATTTTGATACATACAATTCCTTTTCGTTTTATCTACGAATGCTTGTACTTGGTATTAATCAACTCAAAAATTGTCAGAGAAATTTTAATAAATAAAAGACATGTTGTCAGTAAAATTTTAATACTGTCAAGTAATATTCTGCAGATTATTATAGTATTAATATTTAAATTAAAAAGCTTCTAATTTTATTTTTGAAAAAATTTATTCTTATTCATTGGTAAAATGTTGTATTTGATATTAATCGCACTTTCAATTCAGTACAATACACTATATTAAATATAATATTTTTATAACATATATTGTGTGGATATTTAAAGAAACGAGAAAATTAACAGTCATATTCACGCTGTTTCGAAATTAAAAGAATTTAAAAATGCATTCAACATAATATATTATTAATTTATAATGAATTAAATTTTGTCAGGAAATAGTATTTGAAATAAAAAATAAAATTTCCAAACACATTGCTATATTATTAAATATTATCAATTAATCAGAAATTTCAAATATTATAAATATTACATTAATATATGAATTCAATAGAATTCATCATCCACACTTTCGAATACCAAAGTTTATACAATGATAAAAAATCACAAATATGAAGATTTGATTTAGTCATTCAATTAATTATAAGAAATAAAGTCTTACCGTAATGTTTCTTCATTCCTTTTTGTCCAATTATATATTTTAAATATTCTAATACATAGCTTTTACAAAATGGAGCACTAAATTCCTCCACTTTTAGCGAAACTAAACAAAAAGCATAGAGCCACTTGATGATTTAAATTAATCAGAGCACATCACATTTGCTTTGTGACATAAACACATCAAAAAAAGAGTGAAAATTGCTTTGAATCGAAAACAGAGTGTTTGAAAAATATCTTCTTGACACAATTAAGTAGAAAAGGATACATTTTGTATCTTCATGGAGAACAAAATATCAATCGCTTATCGAGTGGTGAAAAACCACTCGATTTTTTTAAGAGGGTAGTCTTTGTGAATTCCTGCTTTTACGGATGGTTCCAAAAGAGTTGATTATGTTGGGTGTGGTATATGTTTTAAAAACATCTCATATAGTCACTACCTTAAAGTTTGTTCAATATATACTACTGAAGCTACATCAAAATTTCTCACGCACTAAAGCTTTTATGTGATTGCAAATACCATAAATGCCATATATATACTATACAATAACCGTCTTGGAAGCATTCAAAATATTGAATTTCATTATCCCGCAATTCTCAAATGTATACAACAATCTATAAATATTTACTACTTAAGTGATGAAATAATCTTTTGTTGTATACCCAGTGGAATAGGTATTGAGAGAAAGGATAAAGCAGATGAAAGAAGTAAAAAATACATGTTCTTACTGACAAGAGTGTGTCTCTGTCCAATATAAGAAAAAATTCCTGTAAAAAATTAATCCAATCCCCATGGAACTATGACATTTACTAACGATGAGCAAATTACATTCCAAATATAATTCTACTTTCTGTTTTACCACAATGTACATCTGATGCAAAACGCTTTAGTTTGCGTATCGGGCATACTTGTTTACTCAAACACTTGTTTTTAAATGATTCAAAGTCCTTTTGTGCTAAGTGCAATAAATTGTACTGTTCAGCACATTTTAATTGACTCTCTTGAATTTAGTCACTTTCGTATTACATTTTATAATTCTCTACCTCTTTAACGTTGCAACATCTTATAGGAGAAACTCTTCACCGTAACCACTTTGCATTGCTAAGTCCTATTTAATTCATACATTGTATAGCCATTTTACCGTTATTTATTTTGATATTTCATCAATGCATTTTGAATGTTATATCATTCGCTTGGTTCAGTTTGTCCTAGAAAGGATTTTGTGTCAATAGACTTCACACAATCAATCATTCATTCATATTCTTGCTTCTTTGAAGAAAAAAATCTTTCATAAATTGGAATCAAGATCTTGTATATGTTGTGATGGAAAATGGGCGATATATCTATAATAAATTTTAAGATCTTTTTGCAAGTACTAATTTCAAATTGCATTCATTGTAATAAGGTAATTATAAATTGCATTGAATATAAGCGTATCAAAAATTACTTATAACACATGTTGCAATTTTCTTCTGACTTATTTAATTTTCAGATTTTGATCACCAAAGCAAAAGAAGTATTTATCAGTATCCTATGAATGTTTTTCATAAAAGTAGAAATCTTTGTATAGATGGAAGGTCAATTATGACGTAAGAATCATTACAAAATTTTTACTTTTTTAACAATTTGCTCATAATTGTCTTCAGTTAAATGTTCGCAATCAGTTGCAAAATTCAGTATATTCTTCAGTTTAGTGTTAAAAGGAAACACTTTTGATAAATATTTAAATTTCATAAATTTAAATTAGTGTATTCGATTTTTTATGAAAAATTATCTGCCTTTTTCAAGCTATTTTTAAGAGATTAAAAATTTTTAAATCCATTAATTTATAGTACAAGATGTAAACACAATTTTCTTTAATTCAAGTTATAATTAAAGGATATATTTTCAACAAATTAAGATTGGATATAATTTTTCAATGAATAAAGTATTATATACAGTTGTATAAATTTAAAGTTTAGTGTACATGAAAATTTAATTTTTTTTCATTTATCTTTCTTATAATTTTCATTTAATATATATTTCTAACCCCATATAGAGAAAATTAACAAATCTTTCATCATGAAATGTTTCAATAGCTTAATTGACTTTTTCTTAGATATGTTGTGTAATTTTCATTATAAATTAAAATTTGTTGACGTGACTTATCATTCTACACTTTATAATTTATAGTTGGCTTATACCTCTACCTAGATGTATTTCGGGTATTTAATAAAAACACCAAGTATGATTGTCTGAAAAAATACGGCTCTTACATTATTAAATTTGGACTAATTTAAAATCTTCTTAAACAATTTAGGAAACTATATATACCTCAAAGAAAATATTGTTTTTCTGTTTCATTCCAGTTACAGCTTTAAAATTATTTTAAGAGCTTAAATGGCTTAGAAACACACCTATCTCTAAGTACAATTTCCTACAATAAATCAAACAATTTTTAAGCAACTGTTTTATCATTTTTATTATTAAAATTAGAATAGTTTTTATTAGTTATAATTAACAAAAATTACAGGGTATCCATGTTTTAATTATAAAGAAATAATATTTTCTTATACATAACTATTTTAAAATATGAAAGAAAAGTGTTCTTAGCAGTTATGAATTTTGGTGAGTATTGCTAGTTATGATATGTTTCTCGTTAAACCTTAAAAATATAAATGATTCATGCAATTTTGTAATTCATAGAGTTCATACCTAAATGTTGTCACAGTCATCAATTTTTTAAGAGGTTTGTTACATAAATAGATCCAGGCTTTAAGTAGGCAAATAAGTTTTTTTAATTCAGAAAATTCACTATGGTTTCGAGTGTTTTGTAAGCAATATTGAAGTTTTTTAATAACTTTCGATGTATCATATTAATAAAAAACAATGTCTCAACTGATGACATCCAAGGAGGTCCATTTTCATTCATTACAAATATATTTTATCACACAATCTTGTCTCATTACAACTTTTCACTAATAGATTCTAGTACTTTTTATTTGTTCTTTTAATTTAACAACTTTTGTAACATTTCCGTAATGCATTATATTTATAAAATTATGCTATATTATGTAACAATTCACATATTTCCTTTCATGTTTCAGATGTTGGTTGGAGTAATTATAAGCTACGCAAGTACAAATTTAAGGTCTAATAATTTCTAGCTGTGTCTAAATTTGTATATTGTTATTTACTAAGAATTTGTTTTGTGTAATTCTCGTAAATAATTTCGATAATTGTTCTTACAGTTTTGTTACATGTCATTTCTTTATGTGTCATTCGCGCACAGTATACGAATTATATTTTTAGAAATAATTGTACAATCTTTAGGAAAAAAAGACAAATATATAGATGATGTAGTTGTATATAAATAACAACAAGAAATAAAAAATATATAATATTTTTTATTATTTCAATGGAAAGAATTGTCAGGTTTACATACAGATTATTACGACAATATTACATGAATATCCTTAAAATAAAAACAAAGTTGTCAGTATTAAGGATTCTCAAAAAAACTTGGTTTTTCTGGGATTCTATTTTGATGCCAAATTGATTAAAAATATAATCAATGCAAAAACTAAAATAAGAAACTCAATAGCACATATTAGAACAAATCCGCGATGATCAATCAAAGTAAAAGAAACTCCAAGTCCTCCAATAATTGCTATCAGTATCCAGAGAAATAGCAGTGGATAAAGCACTTTCATCATTTCATCCAAGTAACTTGATACCCTATGAATCAAGAAAACATATTCAGAAAAATTACTATAGTATAATAAATTTTATATAAAATTAGCAATCGGAGAAACAAACTTTCTTCGAAATTTGACATTTCTGCTGAATAATGCACTTGCAAAAATCATAATTCAAAATTTAACATAAAATATTTGAGTAGATAAATATTGATATATTTGGAGGAAATCAAAATGTTATAGACCAAAATCCAGGTATAACTTTGAAAGGTGAAACGAAAGCCACTAATTCCTGAATGACGAAATTCATTGTTCCATCTTTTATCTGTAATTAAGCTTCAAATTTATACCTGATTTGAGAGAAATTTAAACTTTCGTTAAGAGCAATGTGACATATTTGGATTTTGCGCCAGAAAAATATACTCGCTCATTTCTGAATAATGAAATCAATTAAGTCTTTCATAATTAACTCAGTAAGTGTGTGATGATTATGATGTGTAAAGAATATCAAAAATTGGCTTCAAAATCGGTTATAATAGAATCATTGTTTTTTCATTAAATAATTACCCTAATCAGGCAAAATAATAAATTTCATTCAACCTAATTTATAATTTTTTTATGCATATAAAGAAACTAATCCTTTATTTCTTTCCTACGTGTTTTTAATTTCTTTTGTTCCTCAAGCTCAAAAAATCTTTTGTATTCAATTGTGTTGGTTTTAATAAAACAAATATTTCTGTCAATTTATTAGTTATATTTCATTTAACTAAAATTCAAAAAACAAAATTTATGAAAATATTTTGGTGTCTATTTTTATTATTGAACCTAAAATATTATTTTATAAAGATAATGCTTCCATTTTAATACTAATAAATTTCTTTAAGTAATGTTTAAATTAAAACATTTTCTTCAGTGAGAAAGTTGAGCAAAATTGTTTGATCAAATAAAAAGAACCAGGTGGAATAAAAAAGATTAATGAAATTTTACCAAACTAACCTTAAAATAAAAGTGATTGCAGAATGCAATAAAATAAAACTTATAATCATGAACTAGTAGTGTATTTCTAAAGCAAATAATTAAAAATTCATACCTGCAATCTGTAATAAAGGCACCAGGGGAAGAAATGTTCGTATTCTTCTTATTGGCTTCCATTTGGCAACGTAGAGAATGAACTTCGTTATCCGGAACATCACTGATTTCAATACATTCATATCTAATAAATATGAAATTGACGTTATTCTAAGAACTCATATATTCCCAATGATATCAATATATATATATATATATATATATATATATATATATATATATATATATATATATATATATATATATATATATATATTTAATTTATATTCCGAATTGATATACATGTGTATTACAGTGTAAAATCAAAAATTTTTTATTTTCATTGCATACTAACTTTTACTTTCGTAATTCCCAAATTCAAAGATACATTGAATGATGTTTCTAGAATACTCAAATATAACATGTAATGCATGTTTAATGGTAAGTTTGTTAAAATTGCTTTTATTGTCTAGTAAAATCACCCTGCCAAAAAATGTTAGGATGAAATAATGGCATTCCTCTTAACAAACATGTGAAATATATAGATATACACATTTTAGATTACTTATAAAAGAATTACATTATTTTTTAAGTTAAAAATAAACATTCATATTTAAAGAAAAATTAACGCTCAAATTAATACAACAAATATTATAGTGTTAAAAAGAATAAAACATTTTTAAACACTTTCTTTAAAAATGCAATAAGACTTTGATTTATCCAATATTATACATAAGTTATTTCATTGAATATAGGTAATTTTCAATAATTTTTAATAAAGGATCAGTGGAATGATTAATTTGTGGAAGATTTGCACTGAAATTATCCAACACTTATTCAACGTGTGTAAAAATACTTGCTTAAAAATATGAATAAAAAGCATTAGTAATTTATTTCAATTTAACATCCATTAATACATACCTGCTTTCACTACAAGTTGTAGCATAGATGGGTGGTTGAAGAGAAGCAGAAAAATGAGGCGAATATATAAGGATGTCATCTTCTGGAGGGCTGTCTGCTTGAGTCCCACATTCTTCACATCGTTTTGGCAACAGTGGGCAACGCTCACAGTTTGAAATAGAAAATTGTTGATAATTCGGAGGGGATTCAATGTGCGCATATAATTTATTATTCTTGACTTCAGCATTTCTTCCGTCGTTATTATTGTTTGTCTCCTTGTATTTATTCCTGAAAATATAAACATAACAAATATAAAACTATAATAATTTACAGAAATACCTACTTTTGTAAGACATAATAGGTGTAATTAATGATTTCATTTCAAAATAATAATCTTTATAATCTAAAAACTAATTTGCTTAAAACAGAAACTTATCAACTATGACAGATTTATTAAAACTGACAACGTTCGGATGTATATTTTTGTGTATACACATCCTAAATTTTCAAATAAAATATGATCAGTTAAAAATTATTGAGATAATAATACAGTGTGGTTTTAAGCGATTAATGTTATTAGTTAAACAATAATGCATTTTAAACTGTTGAACTCTCAATCAAATGCACCAATTTTCAGTAAAAACTTTAAATAAGTGCTGAAATATTTAAAAATTAAGGAAATCAATACTTTTCATTCTTCACTAAAATATATGAGTCAATCAATAAGGAAAAAAAGCCACATGTTTAAGATCTGCTTGAAACTAAATATAATAATTTACAATTGCCGAATATTGATAAATCTTCAGATGAATTTCAATAAACAGCAAAATTCATAATCATGTTTACAAATTTGCCTGCATGAAAAATTTCTTATAATGGAGGGTTTGCATGTGCCTTTTTTATTTCCATCATTTGATTTTCTTTGAATTGAGAAGAAGATTGCAGCTCTTTGGAAGTATTCACTTTTTGTTTTGCATGAAGAAATAGTAATACTATTAGTAACGACTTCTTTATGTTTTACAACCTTAATTTCCAGTTGCATTTTCACTTCATTATGAAAATCTCTTTCGTTTTATTTCTATTCCCACGTATTCATCACAACGTAAGAAAAAATAACTACAGCTCACTTAAAATTTTAGTAATCTGTGAGTTATAAAAAGTTTATAAGGAAATTTTAAATATGAACTTTATAAGAAACCCACAGAAACCACATATCTTGACGACAAGGAAAATTATAGGTGGTGGCGCTAGGGAATAAAGTAATATCTATCATTCAGCAGTTAAATGAAGAAAAAAAGGGACAAGTCATCATAAATGAATGCATTCCTGACATTTTGGCATTTGAATAAGGCAGGGATGAATGCTTTCAAGAATATTAAAATTATATATGATTTAATTATTTTAATGACACTAAAAAATAGAAAATTTGGTGTCACAGTGAATTATGATGCAAGCTACATGACCTTGACAATTTTGAGGACATCTTTTTCCTTACATTATATATGGAGAAAACGACGAATTTTTATTGGGTGTTGGTATTCATCACGTGGGACTTTCTGTTTAAAATAAGCAACTGACAATTTTAAAAGCAGCCCCCCGCTTTTCAATATCATGAGAAGAAAATACTTTTGAAATTAAGATAGAACTAAAAATGAGAGACTAAAACCTTCATTCCTTTTAACATTCATACCTTTTAATATTTCATAATACTTATGACACATAGGATATTCTTAGACATAATCATCAATTTTCCAAAAAATATTTTACACTTTTATGAGTTGAATGACGTCAGAGACCACCAGAATCATGTTTTCAGTGTTGGCAAGCAATTTTCTATACAAAGTGAATAATAAAATTTAAATTGGTGAATGGCGAGATAACCAGGCCACAAAAAATGATGAAAATCTTCTGGCATCAAACGCATCAGGGGTGTAATGAGCTACAAAACAAGTTCCAGGAAAATTAAAACGATTTTATTTCTCAATGTTAGAATTCAATTTTTATCAAGTCTCACTTTGAAATCAATTCATTTTTAAAATCTTATCCCAGAATCATTTTTTAAAATTTATTATAAATGAATTGCAGGTTGATAAAAAATTTCCATAGAAATCATATATTTATATTTATATAAAAATCATATATAGCATTCCCATATATATCATTAATGGCTCCAGGAAAACCGCTATTAACTACAACGCACCATCTATACGCATGAATTCTCATTACATTTAGATTATTAAAAGATAATCGTTATGAAGAGAATATCCTCTTATAATATAAAAAATATTTATAGTTTATGTAGGTTAATTTAAAAATCAAATTTAAAAAAAGGAATCGTACTTATTTTTGGAAAGATTTTGTTGAAAATCAGATTTAAGATTAGAGAACATTCCATATAAAGGATTTTTAAACGGCCGGAAAATGGATGACTTCCGTTCCCTTTCAATACCAAAGTCGGGATTCATGTTATCCACTGCCGTTTTGTGAATTTGAGGAAAATCGTGAGGTTTAGAGCTACAGGAATTCACTGAAGACGAAGTTGCACCTGCATGTCCTACGATCTTACGTTGCATTGATTTGTTGAAATCCACAGTATTTTGCTTCAGATGAATACCCTCAGATTCACTAAAAAATATACGAATATAACATGAAAATTATTATATGGAGCGAAACAAAGTAAAGAGCACAAAAAATTCCATGAAATGCATAAATTTTATTTAAATTATAGATACTTTCCCTTTCAGAAATGATGCATTACCACCATGTTAGGATCTTACATTATAAATCCTTAATTAATGAACACAAATTAATTATTCATAACCAACTATAATTTTGCATTAGATCAGATAAATTTACAAACTTACAAAGCCTGACATGAATTTTTTAGTATTTAAAGATTGAATGTTGATTGAATTTAGTGAAACTAAACTTAAAATTTTAAATTAATGAAACTAATATTTTTGTGAATTAATTCGGCTTAACACTTTGAGCAGCTTAACAGCTGAAAAATATAAATACGTTTATTCGTTCACGTATTCCTCGTCACAGTTGGAGGCTATATTTGATCGAGTGTATGCCGTGTGCATGAAACTCAAGGAATATAAAATATCAGAAATATACATCATATCAATCCCAACAGTCTTACATGAAGAAAGTAGATGTGCATCATCTGTTTACTAGAGATCAAAAGTAAGTGGCATTGATCTAAGGATTTTCCTCTCCTTTGAGTATGTACTGCTGCTATTACAAAATAAGATTCAAAAGTAATCATGTATGATATGTGTCTTTGAATGAAGTAAAAACAGATAAGTATTGATTAAAAATAATTTATCAAAGTTTGTTTAAATATCCAGTAAATATTAATGAAAAATACATAACGTTTGATTTAAAATTTTCAATTTAAATAATGAATTTTAAATTTACAAATTTATAATATTTCTGTAAAAATATAATCACTTTTGTATTTTCTTCAAGAATTATTTGCTACATTTAAGAAAGAATTCGAAAGTATGAAAATTGATAACTAAGATAAGAAATTATTTATTTCAATAAATTTAATAATGCTGTTGTACAGTATTCTTAAAATGAGTAGTTATTCTTTTTATTTAATGTACTCAAATCTTATATTGAGGCATTCAAATATTTCAAATATATATAGTGAACGCAAATATTTTATGAAGTTTTTTTATTTAATATATATGTTAAACTACATTAATGCTTAATACATATATTGGAAAAAACGTAAAAATTTTATATAATTTTGCTAAACATGTAAATGCATACAAATTATAAAATATTTTTTCCAAGTATATAAATACTTCATGACGTTTTTACATTTTATAATCGTAAGAAAAGTTACATTTAAAAATTATTTTAAGTTTTATATGAAATAAATATGTCTAAAATTTATTCATTTCTTACTTATAAATAAAAAAATATTTAAAATGATTTTGCTGATTTTTAACTTTTCCAAATATGTACTCGTTACAACGTATTTTTTCAAACTTTATTTGTATATTGTTATATTTAAAAATTAAAATTTTTAGAGTAACTTAAGATAATATTTAAAACTTATTGAAGTATTTTATTGGTTGTATAAAATAAAATGTAAAATTATTTTATCTTTTTTCATTTTTACATCTTGTAGACAAAGTATTTTCTAGTTAAATTGAATTTAGTCTCTTATTTTTATTAGCTATATTTATAATTCTTAACACTGAAATAAAAATAGTTTTTTCTGTTTTTATATTTAAATTTTGTTATTTCTTCGGTTCTAATATAATAACAGAAAAATTTATTACAGTTATAGCTTAACCCCACATTTAGCATAATGTTAAATAAATCTAATTTATTAATATGAGGAACATTTAAAATAAACATTTTAAAGAATAATATTAAATTGAAGATGAAAAGTAAATGATTACTCATTTTCAAGTATACAGACCATATCAAACACCACGAGTTATTTTTTATTCAAATTAATTTTATTAAGTTTATTAAAGTTTAATCAAAGATTAAGATTATATGCTTACTCATTTTCAAGGGTACGTTGCTTCACAAAGCATGATTTATTTTCAGATGCATTCACAATGACAGGAACAGAGTACGCTGTTTCATTGTTTTTAATTTCTGAAATATCTTCCCATTTCTCGGAAAACTGATGCTGAATGGAATGTCTCAAATGTTGCTCGTTACACGAATTCGTTATTGGAGATGAAGTCGCTTCATTCGTTTTGGATTCTATTTCCAGGTTCTCTCTTGTGTCAGATGATGGTGATTCCTTTTTCGGGTTATTAGTATTATCACTGACAGATAAAAGTAAAATAAATATTTGTAATAAATGCAACATCATAAACAATAAGCGAAAATTAGCACATAAACATTTAAAAATCTGATTTAAAATGCTACTTTATATTTTTAGAGATGCATAATAAATGAAGTTTGTAAAAACAAATTTTGCATAAATAAAGCTCTAATTTTATTTTTAATGAAACATAATATTTGCCACTTCTAGGAGGTCTTATAAGAATTAACGATGAAATGATTTATAAAATTTTCTAACGAGGGACAAAACGAAGTATTGAAAAATACAACAACCACTATAGAAGGAAAAAAGCATTATTTAAAAATATAGTATAACAATTCAGATACAAGCTGAGATCATAAGTTGCAAACTTTTTTTCTCCACTTTCCATAAAAATGTATAAACCAGACAGTTTCCAAACAAAAAAAGACCCACATTGAAGCCGGAAGATGCTTCTTTACAGATTGAATTCCGGAAAGAAACAACGTTTCATGGTAACCAAATCACCATAAAACATGTTTTAATAACACACCAATGATATAATTAAAATTTTGAGTGGTAGTTTAACACTTTTTGTATTGGTTAATACTTTGTGTTTCTTATATTGTTTTTCATAAACTTAATTTCGAAATAAACTGAAAAAGAGTATCTAAAAATGTTCAAATTATTTCATTATATTTGTAATACCTTTAACATAATAATATCATTTATTTAAATAAAGATTTGAATATAGCTGTAAACCAATGTTCAAATCAAATGTTAATAAAATGTTAATTTAAGTGATGCTCTAACATGTGGTTCAAAATACTTAACCCTATAAACTAGAAAATATAAAAGCACAAAAAATTTAATATCTATATGCATTATTTAGAGGATCATATTTTTGATATGGAGAATTATTTATTATAATGTTTTTAAATGATGACACACTGAAGTATAAAACAACCACCTTAATCAAAGTTTAAACCATGTTACAAAAATCAAATATGCAATTAGCTGATTTTATAATTGAAATCATGCAAATTAAATGCGATTATAAATTTTGAATTAGAAAAATTGTAAAATTGTAATAAATTAAAATTTAACTGAACTCTAGCCTATTTGATTATAGATAAATCTCTATAGAAAATAAATATATATTTTTCTTTAATCCAAACGTTTGGCAGCATAAAACAATTAAGAAAGATATTACAAGAAAATTTTGTTTTCATAAGATACAAACTAATTATAAATGAATTTATGAAAATAAATAAGTAATTGAAGGCAAACAATAGCAACAAAAGATCTATCTTATTCAAATGCAAACATTAGATTATAGCTTCTAATTATATAAACCACGTTATTTTACGACGTAATTTCACAAACCGCTCAAAAAATGGACGCTGGCATTTTCGTAGTTAGGAGATATCATCGGCACACGTGAAATGGAGGGGTTTAACAGTAGAGAATTTTAGAATTGGTTGGAAAGATTTCGCAAAATGCTGATGGGTCTGGAATGTCATAAATTTCGCAAATAAATTATAGCTGACTACGCCACTTTCTTCCTAATTATATTTCAATTTGTAATAAGATGTTAATAAATGTTCACCTCAGAAACTTTTTCTCATTTCTTTAATAAAAGATAAAGCACTTTTCATCTACTTAAAAACAATTCTCTCTTAAAGCAGCAGCAATATTAAATTTAAATATTTAATTTCATAATCATTAAATATTATATAAATTTAACTTAATTTCATTACATGATTTTATTTCATGATGATAATAAGCAAAATGTATTAACTTCTAGTTTTCAAGCATCAAGTGAGTGTCTATAAATTAAAATTACAAAATATGGAAAATTGTGATAATTACAATTAAATATTCATCTTTTTTCCAAACGTTAATGTATGTTTAATATTGTATATATAAACGTATTTATATAAAATTCAGAAGTGCAATTTTTAGAATGCTTAGAAATTTTTTATATGCTTAATATGCAATTTAGAACTTCAAATTATGCTATTCTCTGTCCTGAAATAAACGTCCTATTCCATCGTTAGGATCATATTCATGCACTCTCTCCAATTACAATTTCATAATATTTGCTGATTAATTTATACAAATTTCTTACCTAAATAAACTTATGCGAGATTATTTTGAAATATAAATTCATGATGTATAATAGAGGGTAATTTCAATATTGTGTAATTAACACAAAAAGTATAGTTGCGTTCTGCTTTGCATTAGTTACAGCATTGTATATGTTGAATTGTTTCAACTGAATTTAATTTCCAAATATAATTCAAACTTTAATAACAATATATAATGTATTCAAATAATCATTTAAATATGACTGAGTTTGAAAGCTCACTTCAATAAAAAGTAATTTTTAGTAATTAACTTTCTCCATGTGATTAATAATACGTAATCGTAAATGTTGCTATTTATAAAACAGTAAAGCTTTTTAACATGTTTACATGTACAATTAAGAGAAAAGTATTTTTGGTTCGGAAAATTATTCTGTTATTAATTTTTTAAATAATGACAGTGTCATTAATAATATAAATTTAAATATTTAATTATCTATAAATATGTAATCATAATTTATAAGATACAAATATCGTGCACGTATAGTTGTTTCCTTCAAATCATGCAAATTATAAGTGATAGTAAAATTTCATTTTGAAAATTATAAAAATGAAATAAAATATAACTGATTAGATAAATGCAACTACTGTAAAAAAATATTTTTCTTTAATTCAAACACATGGTAGCATAAAACAATTAACAAAAGTATAGAAGAAAAATTCTTTCCTTTAAGGATTCAAAATAATTATAAATAAATTTATGAAAATAATTGAATAAACAGTCAAAAAATTTACTCCACCATTTCAAATATAAAAATGAGGTTTCTTATTCAAAATCAAAGATTAGATTTTAGATTAATATTATAACATTAGATTATAATATAGATATAATATTAGAGATATTATCTATATTATATATAGTATATATAATATAATATGTATGCATATATATATATATATAGTATATATAAAAATAGTATTAGATTAGATTATAATAACATTATTTTGCAATGAGTAGTTTTATGAACCGGTTACAAATTGAGTCCTTTATGATCCTAGATAACAGAATATGTTAAAGGGAAGTAAAAATGTGATGGGCCTCGATTGTCACAACGCTTTTAAATAATCTATAGCTTAAAACGGAAATTTATTTTTATATAATAATAATTTCAATTTTGATTTAACTTCTTAATAAATCTGCAACATGGAAATTTTATCTCTATTATAAGAAAAGCATTTCTAAATCAATTAAAAAATATGTTCGAAAACAATAGTATTACTTTAAATATTTAACTAAATTTAAATATTTAATTACCTGCTCATTACTTCTTAAATAAATTTAACTTCATTGTATTGCATAGTTCTCTTTCACGATATTAAAAAACAAAAACGATAAAATTTCTAATATTCAAACAACAACTGCATATTTTTAAATTACAAATGACCAAATATTGAAAGTTGTAATAATTACATTAAAAAAATTAAACCTTTTTTTGTCTTGTGCCAGTTAGGCTGACAATATGGGGTGCGCTGCTCCACTATTTCATACTGAACCGTATTTGGTGTGGAGTTCGACTGCTTCAGTACACACATGCCATAGGGACCCGTTTATAGGGTAGGCAACCATTCACACCTCATTCATTCACAGAAAGGTCAAAGACAGAATAGATAGAGAGAGAAAGTATATCCATGCCCGAACCGGGATTTGAACCAAGGACCTCCCTATCCGCAGTCAGGCACTCTGACTACTAGATACGGCGGTCGGTAATAATATCTTTTCACAAACATAAATGCACGTCTACCATTGTATAGATGAATGTATTTATCTAAAATTCAGAAGTATATTTTTTTAGAATGCTTAAATTCTCTGTACCAAAATAAAAATCTCACCCCATCGAAAAGAACATACTCACGCATTCTCTCACCTGAAATTTCATGACTTATGCTGAATAGTTTATGGAAATTTCTTCATTAAGTCAGTCTGTCAAAATTATTTTGAAATCTAAATTCATGATGTATAATAGAGGCTTATTTCAATATTTTTCAGTTAACAAAAGATTATAGTTGCCATCTTGTTCGTACAGGTTGATGCATTGTGTGTTTTGCATTGTTTCTATTAAAATTAATTTTCAAATATAATGGAAATAAAAACAACCATACAGCAAAAAGTAATGTGTATAGAGAACTTCAAATTATTACATTGTAATTTTTAAACCTATAACACAAATATATAATTTATTCAAATAATGATTTAAAGATGATTAAATTTAAAGCACGCTTAAATAAACAATAAATTTTAGTATTACTTCTCAATATGCTGAATAATATTTAACCTAAAATGTTGCACTGTATAAAATCATAAAAGTGCTTAACATGTATATAAATAATTTAGGGAAAAGTATTTTTGAACCGGGTATCATTTTTTATTATTATTTTAAATAATGACATTCTGAAGATACAAATTATCACTATAATCAAAGTTTATAATAAGATTCAAAAAAATTTTTCAGATTTAAATAATGTTAGTTGATTTCATAAAATCATGCAAATTACAATCAATGGTAAAATTTCAATTAAAAAAATTATTAAAATTCAGTAAATCATAATGACTGAACTTTTCTAATAAACTCAATTTTCCTAATAAATAATATGATATAAAGAATAAATATATAATAGATAACAATAATGACCATTATAAAATTAAAATCAAAATAAAATAAAATACCTAGGACAAAAGGAAATAAAAAACGCTAACAGAGAAATGTGAATTATTTTATTATTATTGAATACCTGTATTAAACTACATAATTTATTCATATAATGTTTTAAGATAACTTTAAATCAAAATACACTCGAATAAATAGCAAATTTAAGCAAACTTTCTGAAAGATTTATCAGTAGTCAAAACTAAATGTTGCTAAAAAGGTCAATAAATTACAATATGATTTATCTCCGGTCAGTATGCTTAGATAAATACCATGACAGTAAAAAAATATTTTCTGTAATCCTAACACGTGTTAGCATAAAACTGTTAATAAATATACTACAGGAAAGAGTTTTGTCCATAAAGTATTCAAAATAGTTATAAATGAATTTATGAAATTATATAAATATCAAAAACTTACTCCATTATTTCAACAGCAATAGAAGATTCCTTATGCAATTACAAATATTAGAGAGGTTATAGCTTACAATTATTTTAACCACGTTTCCTTGGGACAAGTAGTTTTACGAACCGGTTACAAAATGAGACCCGTACGGTCGTAGTTAACAAGCATCAAGGGAACATGTTAAATGGAAGGGGCTTCTGGGAGCTAACGTTTCTAGATAGAGCCCCGATCGTCGGCTACGGAAGATTTTGGCTATGATTCAGTGACTTGGCGATGTAAATAATGTGATAAACCTATCTGTGTGGTTAGGAAATTTATCTTATATATTGAATATTTTTACTCATTTTGTTTTAACTTACCTTTCCTAAACTTAACATATTGTTATAGCATAAAATACTAAATTTCTTCTAAATTATTGTACATATAACGATAATTTGAGATAATTTATTAAATCTTGTATTTTTTAAAAAATTTCCTCATTTATAAAAATTAAAACCTTAACTTTTCAAATAAATGAGTTTTACTTATATTCATATTACATATATTTGCTGCATTTTCAGCTTGCGATTTACCTAAAAAAATTTTTTAATTTAAAGATATCAGCACACTGAATAATAAAAATTTTTTAATTATATAGTTTTCTAATTGAATTTTGCAAAAACAACTCATATGTGCAAAAAATATTTTTTATAATTAATCATGACTCAGATTTCAATTAAACTAAAAACAATTTGAGCTAATAATTATATAATTAAACCAAACATAAAATATATCTTTTCGATATGTGCATATGAAAGTGAAAATTAGAAAAAATCTACATTAAATAAGGAAATTTTAATAAAACAAGGCATTTGACATGTAAGCTTGGTAAAGTGATAATTTATAAACATTTTGTTTGGTACATTTACTAAAAATTTTTAATTTAATTTCCTCATCAATTTTTTTGCACGTGATATTTTATTCACATTTATGTTCATAATATCTTTATTTAAGGCCCTGCTAGGGCCCTCCGTTGGGGAAAATCGAATCCTATGGATAATATTTTAATGTTTCACAAGTGCTATTTTCATGATAGAAAATTCCGGTCTTTTGTAAATTACAAAAAACAGAGCTACTGTCACTTCGACGTCCTTTTTAGCGTTTAAAATTTTTTCAAATATTTTTAAAATGTCAAAATGTCTCCATCCAAGTAAATTTTAACCAAATTCTAATTTTATTGAGGTTGTACAAAATTTGGTTTAAAGATATTTTATTTTTTAATCCGTACAGTTACAAAATGAACATTTTTGTTTTGTTTTTTACGCTAAAAATATTTTTCATTGCATTAATATTTTGATACGAATTTTGATTACAAATCAAGCTCATTCTTATTTCTCAAAATCCACCTCTGTACACAACGCCACCTATGAAACTGGAAAATTTTTAAAGCCAAACTTGGCTGAGTTTTCTACTTCACTACGGTAACCAAAAGGAGGAATTTCTGAGAAAAACTTCTCCCCATATGATTCCCGCTGTTTTACCCTATGGTTGGCAAACAATTCCGAATCGAGCAAGCCGAATTAGCTTTTCTCACTCATGAAATAGAAAAGGCATCTGTAAATAATGCATGTTAGATTTCTGTTTATTAATGTTGGAAAAGTAGCTATGGCATGTACTTTTAAATCAACTTTGATTATTTTCATTTAAGTAAATTTTCAAAATGAAATATTATAAACTGTTTTGTGTTACTTGTTCAATTATATTATAAACTAAGATTTTGAAATAAGACTAACTATGTATTAAAAATTTAAACTACTTTATGTGTGAAGATGTAAAAAAATGCATTTTACAATAGACACACACACATACATATATATATGTGTTTATATATATACATATATATAAATATATATATATATATATACATATATATAAATATATATATATATATATATATATATATAGATATATATATATATCTCTATATATATATATATATATATATATAAATATATATATATATATATATATATATATATATCTATATATTAATACTATCTTGTTATATTAATACTATCTAACAGACACGCATACAGAAACAAAACCTCAATTCAATTTGCAATAAAATCGCATGAAAAATGCACGAATACATTTAATAAAAAAAAATCATTTATTTGTCCTCTAGACTATGAGTTTAAAATCTTCTTATAAGAAGATCCAAAATTAAAACATTTATTTCAATAAAGTATTTTACTGTTTTAAAAATAATTCACGATTCTTATATTTTAGCAAATATATTTATATTAAATTTTCCAATGAGGATTAAAATAGGATAAGATATGGTTCCAGAAGCAATGTTTTTTTCTAAATATATATATTCTCATTCAAGGATATAATATAAGTATTTTAATTCACACGGGATGCCGAAACAATTCCGGGTGTAAATGTATTTCTTCGCGTATTTAATCAATAAAACTAAGTCACGAGGAAATTAAGAGTAAATTTCTATTAATTATTTTAAATAGAAAAAAAACTGACTCTGATAATGGGATGAACACTTAGGCATTAGTTAGAAGATTATCCAAATAGATTTTGTTTATTAAGTTTAAAAATTTGGCATGATGATTAAAGAAACAAAAGTGTATCTGCGTTCTTTTCAAATGCATAATTGTAATAGAAAAAATAAGGAAGTAAACTAAGCATTTATTACTAAATTATGGACTAGGTTAATAAAGCTATTTAAAAAATGAATTTAATAAAATTGTAAAGGTTATCAATTAAATAATAATATTATTAGTTAATAAGTAACATTCCCAAAACTGCCATCACCGTAAATGAACATTAAATGTTTCCTTTAAAAGTTTCCATAAATGTATTACATAGTTTTCGGAACTTTTCTCAACCTGTCTGGCAAATAGTATATTGAATTAGTGTATATATTTTTTTTTTTGCGTCAAAAATAAAATATATCTAAGTGGTGTAATATTTGAATGAATTGTTGCTAACATTTTGGGAATTTTTCCTTTAAATTGTGCTTATAAAACAATATTCTGCTGAGAACAGCTTTAATTTATCAGAAAAATATTTAATTTTGTTATTAAATGGAATTGTACTTATTACAAAAGGAATAGTTTATTCTCATGATTCTGATAATGATATCTATTTTGCGAAGTAATAAAAGGAGTTTCAAGAATTTCAAATTTAACAGGTGTCCAGAACGGGTACAAAGCACATAGTCGAAACAGCGGTCATAACAATCCGAATGAGAGAATCACATTATACACATGTCGACTGGGGGGTGGTAAACATCTGTTGCCTTTGTAATTGCTGAAGTTTCACACATAAAGATTGATTTCCACTATTCTCAAAGTTGACATATGAATTCAAAAGATTGAAATAGCGTTAAAAAGGACTGCAAAATAAATGCTAGAAAAGAATAATGGTCAGTTGAGTTTTGGGGACGATAAAGAATGGATTTAAAGCTCAAAGGAAATGGATGAATAAAGCATTTTAGAATCAGCATTAGTGCTATTATTTCCTCTACTAAGAGGAAATATTTTTTGAAAATCTTACAAAAATTATTCTTTTAAGTATTTTTTTACAAAAGAGAGTATAATAGTTAGAAAAATTTATTTAAAAACGCTAATTCTGAAATAAAAAACATATTTAAAAATTGTATGAACATTTTTATAAACATCCGAAATTCTAATTTTAGCTATCAAATTTTGGTTTTTATTAATATTAATCTTAACTGTTAATTCTTACATAGAGGATTATTTTATTCTGTATAATACTTTCCACATATCTTATAGGATGCAAATAATTTAATGCTCTCTAATAAAATAAATGAAAAACTTATTTTTTAAAAAGCCAAAATCAATAATGGCCAAGTTATTCTTTTTCAATCAATGCAAGGGACATTTCTGTAAAATTTAGTTAATTGCGCATTTTCTAAAATTAACTATAGATAAGAAAAGAATTGAATTTTATTTTTTAATTTTTCACAGATAATAATTTTTTTTGCATCCAGACAGTAAATAGAACAGCTGAAAAGTTTTCTTTATCTTGATACAGATAGGAAACAAAGGAAAATATAAACTTTGTTTTCCTTCTTGAATTCAAATAATTTTTATATATATATATAACTATTTTTTTAGGGAATTGTTTTGTATTTTTTTATTCTTAATATTCATTTTACATTCTGTTATATTCCTAGCAAACGTTATTTTTCACTTTTTTTAATGTAATAAAATAGTTTACAGACATAATAAAATTCAATGTCATCTTCATGCTCAGTTTCTAATGTTTCACTAGTGAAATTCAGCTATCTAAATTTTTGATAATTTTTTTTAAGTATTTAGGTGAAAAAATTATTTCCATAAATAACTATTTTTTTATTTTATCAATAGTCATCAAAACTTGTGGTAAATAAAAATGCGATGTTTAGGTTTCATATATTTTTCACCATTAATTCGTGAAAAACATATGAAACCTAAACCTCACATTTTTATGCATCATTCCCTTATATAATAACAATACGCATATCTGAGGTGAAATTAAAAGTTTATTAATGATAAAAAAATTAAATTTAGAATTTCTAAATTGTAAATAAACTTAATTTTATTTCATAATGAATTATTTTAGAAATAAATTATTAAAATAATTGTTTTATTATTTATTTTCCTCTCAACTACCACCAGATATTATTTAATATTTTTTTATTTGAGATACGTCCTACTTTTCCCCAAATAGGGTCTGTATAAATTTCTGAAGAAAAAAATAATGAGAGTTTTTAAATCTTTTATACACATAAACAAAGAAATTCATAAATTTCCTCATTTTTTAAAAATTTAAAACTTTATTTTTTAAAATAAGTGAGTTGCATTTTTAAATCCAACTAACGATGTTCAATATTTACAGTTTGTGATTTACCTTAGTTAGAAATTTAACTTAGAAAATAGACAATGTGATTACCAAATAACAGAATTTCTCTTTTAATTCTGCAATTTTTTTATCGAAATTTATATTAAATATAATTTATTAAAACAATTGATACGTGCGAAATTTTTTTTTTAAATTTTTAATTTGAACTGAGAAAAAATTTAACTTTCGCTCTGGAAAAAAAAACAAAACTTGAGATATTAATTTATAATTAAACCAATGTAAAGTGTCAAAAAGAATTTATTTCATTAAATTAGTTTTAACATGGTATTTTATTCCAATGTACTTTTATCTTTTTTAAAATACAGAAATCAGAAGACAATATGATAATTGTAATCCACCTTTCTTTGGTACTTACGTATTAGCACGTGGATGATATCTGCGAACAATTAAATGACAGTGATGCGATTTCGCAAAATATAAACAACAAATAAAATTTTAATCTATTTGTATTGTATTTGTAACACTGCATATGGTGCTAAGACATAAGTAGACTATACTTCTTTTCCTTTATTTTTCGAAAAACAATTATTAAAATTTGACAAATTCTACCACTTATTCTTAAGGCGAAATAGGTCAACGGTATAATACACAAATTCGCGTTCATTTTGTCATAATCGTTTTCGCTCTTCCGCAGGAAATAATAGGAATGTAAATAAGCAAATCGAAGACCAATGGGTTACTAAAACCAAGTCTAAGCAATATTTACATTTCATACCTGCAAATTATGGTGACTCTTTTATTCAAATGCGCGTGCATTAGAATTTTCACCTGGAGTCGACATTCAGGGCTCTATCTTGAGATACTAATCATCTGGGATTTGTTTTAATAATTCTGTAAAAATGTGATGGTCCTTGATTGTCACCATGCTCATTAATTACAATATAAATTTAACTTAATTTTCAGCATGATTCTCTTTCATAATATTAATAAACAAAAACAATGCAATTTCTAATTTTCAAACATCAAGTGAATATCTTTAGATTACATGAACACATATGGAAAAATATCATTTTTTATTTCAAAAGATAAATGCATGTTTATCGGTGCATAAATAAGTGTATTTATCAAAAATTCAGAAGGGCATTTTTAAAATGCTTAGAAAATCTTCTTCAATTGCTTCATTAAGAAATTCAAATTATGTTATTCTCCGCCCGCAATAAGTCTGTCTCAATCTGTCTCACTTCATCGAAAAGAGAGTAATCATGTATTTTCTCAACTATAAGTTCATAACGTTGCTGATTATTGTATGGAAATTTCTTCCTTTAAGCAGTCTATCCATAATTATTTATAACTTTAAATACGTGACGTGAAATAGAGCTTCCTTACAATGTTCAATCAATAGAAATATTATATATTTGTGGTTTATATTGGTTATTAAATTGTGTTTCCTGTATTGTTTCTAATAAACTTAATTTCCAATTATAATGAAAATTAAAAAAATGAATACAGCAAAAATAATGAAATAAAACACAAATACAAAATGCCAAATTATTACATTACAAAATTAAAAAACTTTTACAACAAATATATAATTTATTCAAATAATTATTTGAATAAATTATATATTTGTTGTTAATTATTTATAATTAACAACAAATATCTAAAGCAACTTTAAATAAAAAATTATTTAAAGTTGCTGAAAATGAAAGCACACGGAATAAAAAATATATTTTCGTAATGTTTCTCATTGTGTTTAATAATAGTTAATCCTAAATGTTGATATGTATACATGAAGAATTTAGAGAAATTTGTTTTTAATCCGGAGGATTATTTTATGACAAATTCTTTAACTGGTAGTCTGATTAGTAATTTAAATTAAAATACTTAGTTATATCTATCTAATCAAAGTCTATAATAAATTACAAATATTTCACATGTAAGTCATAATAATTGTTTCCTTAAAATCATGCAAATAATAAGCGATAGTACAGTTTCATTTAGAAACATTATAAAAGTTCAATAAATCATAATTACAATAAAAAAATTCCTTTTATTTCATAAACGTAAATGCATGTTTAATATTGTACACTACTGGCCATTAAATTAGCTACATCAGGAAGAAATGCAGATAACAAAATGATATTTGTTGGACAAATATATTATACTAGAAATAACAAGTGATTAAATTTTCACAAAATTTGACTGGATAGATCCTGAGAAATCAGTACCCAGAACAACCACCTCTTACAGTAATAACAGCAGTTATACGCCTGGGCATTGAGTCAAACAGAGATTGGATAGCATGTACAAGTACAGATGCCCATGCAGCTTCAACACGATGCCACAGTTCATCAACCGTAGTGACTGGCGTTTGGTGACGAGCCAGTCGCTCGGCAACCATTGACCAGACGTTTTCTCTTGGTGAAAGATCTGGAGAACGTGCTGGCCAGGGCAACAGCCGAACATGTTCCGTATCAAGAAAGATCCGTACAATACCGGCAACATGCGGTCGGGCTTTATCCTGCTGAAACGTAGGGTTTCGTAGGATTTGAATAAAGCGTGGAGCCACGGGTCGTAACACACCAGAAATGTAACGTGCCCTGTTCAAAGCACCGTCAATGCAAACAAGAGGTGACCGAGACGTGTATCCAATGGCAACCCATACCACCACGCCAGGTGATGAGCCAGTATGACGATGACGAATGCACGCTGCCAGTGTGCGTTCACCACGATGCCGCCAAACACAGATGCGACCATCATGATGCTGTACACAGAACCTGGATTCAACTGAAAAGATGACGTCTCGCCATTCGTTCGCCAAGGTTCGTCGTTGATCACACCATTGAAGGCGCTGTTGTCTATGACGCAGCGTCAAGGGGAGCCGCAGCCATGGTCTCCGAGCTGAGAGTTCATGCTGCTGCAAACGTCGTCGAACTGTTCGTGCAGACACTTGTTGTCTTCCAAACGACCCCGTCTCTTGACTCACGGCTCGTGACGTGGTTGCACGATCCATTACGGCCATGTGGATAATATGCCTGTCTTCTCGGCTGCTAGTGATAGGTGGCCGTTAAGATCCCGCATGGCGTTCTGTATTACCGTCCTGAACCCATCGATTCCATATTCTGCTAACAGTCATTGGATCTCGACCGACGCGAACAGCAATACTGCGATAAGATAAACTGCAATTCCGGTACGCTACAATTCCACCTTTATCAAAGTCAGAAACGTGCTGGTACGCATTTCTCCTTCTTACACGAGGCATCATAACAACTTTTCACCAGGCCACAACGTTCAAATGCAATTTGTGTGTGAGGAAACAGCTGAACAATTTCCTCATTTAAAAACAATGTAAGTGTCGCTACTGGCGCCTGCTTTGTCTGAATGCGCTGAAAAGCTAATTATTAGCATATCACATCACCTACTTCCTTTTGTATAAATTTAACGTCTGTAGCATGTCGCCTTCTTGGTTTACGAATTTTAATTTCCAGTAGTGTATATATAAACGTATTTATCTAAAATTCAGAAATGCATTTGTAAGAATGCTCAGAAAATTTTTTTGTATGCTTAATATATCATTATGTACTTCAAATTATGATATTCTCTACCCAAAATAAACGTCTCACTCCATCGAAAATAACATGCTCATGCATTCTGACAACTACAATTTCGTAAAATTTGTTGATTAGTTTATACAAATTTCTTTCTTAATTCAGACTATATGAATTTATTTTGAAAGTTATGTTCATGATATGGAATCGAGACTTCTTTCAATTAACGCAAAACGTTATATTTGTGTTCTTGTTTGCCTTGGTTATTGCATTGCATCTGTTGTATTGTTTCTATTAAAATTAATTTTCAAATATATTGAAAATAAAAACAAAGCCTAAAGCAAAAAATAAATAATAATAAGATATATATATATTTATATAATGAAATGATTTGAACTTCTCTATTCATCTTTTATTTATTCAAATATTTATTATTGTTATTGTTATTATTATTATTTATTTTTTGCTTTAGGCTTTGTTTTTATTTTCAATATATATATATATATATATATATAATACAAATATATAATTTATCCAAATAATGGTTTACTGATAAGTGAAAATCAAAATACTCTTATAATTTAGTAATGTTCTTCACTGTATTTAATATTAGTTACTACTACGTGTTGCTAGAGATAAAAGTATAAGAATTTTTAATATGTGTACATATATAATTTAGAGAGAGTTATTTTTCATGGGAAGAATAATTCATTATTAATACTTTAAATAATGGCAGCCTGAAGATTGAAATTTTCACTATAATTGAAGTTTATAATATGATACAAAAATTGTACATGTAAGTAGTAATATTAGTTTCCTTAAAAGCATGGAATTTATAAGCGATAGTAAATTTTCTCTTAGGAAAATTATGAAAGATCAATAAATCAAAATATAAGAATTTTAGTCAGTCTGAGTAAATAAATGACACTACAGTAAACACAAATATTTTTCTGCAAACTAAACACGTTGCAGCATAAGACAATAAAGAAAGCTAATACAACAAATTTTTATCCTTGAAGGATGCAAAATAGTTAAAAATTAATTTACGAAAATATATGAATAAATAGCAAGAGTTTACTCCATAATTTCAACAGCAACAGAAAAGATATCTTATTCAAATGCAAAGATTAGATTATAGCTTATAATTATGCTAACCACGAAATTTTGTGGCGTGTAGTTTTACGAACCGGTTAAAAATTGTGACCTGTATCGTCTTAGTTAACAGATGTCAAGGTTATGTGTTAAATGGAAGGGATTCTGTGTGATTAGTTTTAAGGATTCTGTGTAAAAATGTAAAAGGCATCGATTATCACAACGTTGTCAAATTTTCCAAAGTTTGAAATGGCCATTTTCGCCTTAATAATGTTTCAGTTTTGAGAATTGCGTTTTTAACTTTTTAATAAAATGCCCCAAGGAAACTTTTTCTCATTTCTTGATTAATGGAAAAAGTTTTTCAATTACTCTGTGTGAAAACAGAGGGAATAATAAATGTTTATATTTCATTTTATTTTCTTATTAATAATTAATTAATTCAACTTAATTTTATTACATAATTCTCTGTCATAATACTAATAAACAAAAGTGATGGAATTTCGATTCAAGATTCAAACATCAACTGAATATTTTTTGAAATGACAAATTAAGAAATGACCAAATATGGAAAATTTTGATAGTTTCAATTAAAAATTAATTTTTTTCGCAAACGGCAATGCATGTTCATCATAAAATAAATAAATGCATTTTTCAAAAATTTATATTTGGATGTTGTAAAGTTAATGAAATGCTAAAAATATTTTGTAAAGTTAATGATTTAGAAAAGTTAATGAGATGCTTGTCATGTGATTAAGAACTTAGTATTATAATATTATCTGCACCAAGAAAAATGTCTCATTCTGCATCGAAAGATGTATATTCATACACTCTCTCTAAGCAAATTTATACAATTGCTTGATTAGTTTACAGAATTTTTTCCTTTCCTAAATCTATTGAAAATTAAAACGAAAGTTAAAAGCATTATTTATAACTTTAGTTTCGTTAACATTGCTTTATTTTGTGCAATTAATATAAAATCAATTTTCACATTTTCACTGAAGAATTAATAATTACTCAAATTTTTGTGTATTTGTCAATCAAAATTATTCCAGTTGAAGCAAAGTTTAGTCTTCTAATTGTATTTAATGTTATTAAAAGATGTTAAAAATTAAAATATTACTTTCATTAATGAGGATAATTAAAAGCATAAATTTTGAACACAAACTTTTCATGTGATATATATATATATATACATGAAAAGGCAGACATTTAAATACACACACACACACACGCACACACACACAAACACACACACACACACACACACAAACACACACACACGCACACACACACATATATATATATATATATATATATATATATATATATATATATATATATATATATATATATATATATATATATATATATATATATATATATGTTTATATATATATATATATGATCAGAGCCACATACAGTATTATGATTCTCTTTTGTTTAACTTATTGAAAATTTATGAAAATGATGCTTATCTTAAACAAGTTTGAGGTTTGAAATCAGTAACAGATTACAAAGGATTAAAAATCTTTATTATTAATTTATTTCTCGCTGGCAAAAATGGAAGCAACGAATTTATTCCATTATTAAAATGTTTAATAGTCATTACATTGAAATAATTCTGACATACACAATTTATATCTATTCTAAGTACAGTTTTCATAAATTTTCTAAAATTGCTCGTTATCAATTTTAGAGGATATTGCTTGTGAGATTCTTCTTTAATTAAAAATATTACTGTAATCTTTTTCATTTGAATTATAATAGGTGCAAGTTTTTTATTAATTACTAATTTGAGAAGTAGATGTTCATTAGTTATTAAATTTTTATGAAACATTAATTACCTTATACATTTGATTTTAAATTGCTTTCATTATATATTATTGCTTATACATTTGATAAATGAAGTATCATTACATGAAACTTCATTTTATTAATAATATCATTTAATAGGAGAAAATATTGTCAGAGCATTTATAGATAAGTAAGTTGAAAATAATTAAGCAAAATATATGTGCTGCTTTTACAATCATTAAACAAATTTTTAAAAGATATTTTCTTGTTTCGGTATTTATAGTGCATAATTCTTTTTTCAAGAAATGTTTTCAAAATGTCTTCTAACTGTAAGAATTTTATACGATTAGAACAACGTGTTTCTTAAGTAAATTATATGCTGTAAACCACAATTTGAATAGTAAACACAGCAATCATTAAAAATTTAGTAAACATTATTGCCGTTACTAAATCTCAAACACACAATGATAGAATCAAGTACTGGGAATATAAACAGCGAGCATTGAATCTGAGGGCAAACGGGAATATCTATAGAGAAAATCAAATCTCTAACATTCAATTAAAATTTTATATTTTAATTAGTCTCACTAGAGAGGAATATTCTTTTACAAAATATAATTATGTTCCAGATAAAATAATAAAATACTTTTCTCAATTATCATTATAAAAATATCAATATTATATGATGTCAGACATATTATTTCATTTGCCTACTAAGCATTCCATGACAAAATTAGTTATAACAATTTCAGTTAAAAATCCTATATTTTGTTTTAGAAATTTTTTTAATACACATTTAAGTCATTGTTCCTTTTTAAATTTTAAAATATTATAATTGAAGATTGCACAGATAACAAAGAAAAAAGTGAATATTATGCTCTTTTAAACATTACTCTCTCTCTCTCTCTCTCTCTCTCTCTCTTTCTCTCTCTCTTTCTCTCTCTCTCTCTCTCTCTCTCTCTCTTTATATATATATATATATAAGCCACAATATATGAAAACATATACAACTTTATATCATATATATAATTTTTATAATTAACAATTAAATTTTGATCTTCATACATTTTGTTGAGTTATCTTTTAAAATTTCAAAACTCATTGCATTTTATAGGATTGCTTGAATTTTCTCCAGTTCAAAAACAGTGGCTTTTTTATTTTATATGAATTATTTGTAACTATTTAGTACTGAAATTTTTCTTCTTATTTACTATTTTCAATGATTTCGCCTCACTGGGATTGATGACTTTTTCACTCAGCATTATCTGTGAATAACAATGTTAGCAGTTGACATTTTAGTATGACAAATATAAAATTTTCTGAACGAGAAAAACTTTTAACTAAAAATAAAGGTTTATTTTTTTATGCTTGCTTGTTGCATTTGTTATAATTAAAGGACATAGTATAAGTTACGGATAGTAGTATTAGAATGAAAAGCTTATGTAAGCAAACTTTAGTCGTATATATACACGTATCAATAAATCGCACTATTGTCTTAGTGAACATCTAATATATGAAATAAATGTCAGACACAAATGAAATAAATGTAGAAAATTTAAGGCAGCACCGATTTTCCTTTCAACTTGTGGTTAATTTCTAAAGATTATTGTTATTTAACGTAACTAATATTCTATAATAGTTAAAAGCGTTTTTAAATAACCTGTTGCTTTGAAAATAATGTTATTTAACACTTTTAATTTACGGAGAGTGTACAGACTTGGCGATCACACTTTCTTGATAGTGTATATGATCAGAATCTCGTGATCTAATTTAAAATCATCAATTTAGGATCAATATTCTCATTCGGTATATCTTATTTAATATTCTTAATACCTGTTTGAAAAATCAAAAATGTTCTTGTAAAAACAAAATTCCTCATAACATGAATGACGATTGTGCATAAAAGTTTACAATCTAAGTTACTTTATTAAAAAAATTTCTTCATCTATCAAAATGTTTCTTTTACCTTGACAATATATATATATATATTTACGCATATGTTACTAAATATTCAGCCCGAAATTAAAAAATTAGAAATGAATGACCAATAAAGATTCGGAGTCGTTATTTGTGATTTTACTCTTCTGATGAGGTTCTATTGGGTTTTGTGCACGTTTAAAGAACTCTGCTAGATAGAAGAACTATAAATTTTGTTAGTTATCTGCTTCTGAATGTTGTTGGCTTCTTTTATTTGCATTTCGTTTTGCTATTATTATTTCTTTGTTCTGCATTTTTCAATAAAGTGTAGAGAAGATCCTACCTGTCCGCAGATACAAAGTGCAGAGGTGGCTTTACCAAACCTAAAGAAATATTGTGGGAATAGACCATGGTTTTTGATTATATATGTTTGAGGAATTGACTTACGCAGCTTCTATCTGTTGAGACTGCTTGAAAGAGTTTGTGTGTGAACCTTCCTGTGCTGTTTGTCTCCCACGATTGCTGCCTCTTCTTGAGAACATTGTCTTTTATTTTTTTATTTTGTAAGATTATTAATTTTCTTTTTGTAATGAGAAATACCAAGAAGAGCAGCCATATACTACTATCTTTTTTATTAATGCAATGTAGATCTTTTTTTTATTTTCTTATTTTAGCCTTAATTCCTCAGTTTTGACTGATCACTGAACTAATTCTCAGGACAATCGGGAGGATTTTTAAGTTTTATGAATTGTAGGTGTAGAAGAAGGGATAGTTTATTGTACAGAATTATTACAAGGTAAGCAATTTGCTTAGCATGTTTGAATCTTTTCTGATTGAGCAAACATTTTTGTGTTAAATTTGAATGAGTGGTTCTTTTAGCCTAGAACCATGGATATTGATTTTGTAGCGGGAATTTTTAATTTTAACTTCTCACATATTGCAGAGAAAATGTTAAGCGAGACATTACAATTCCGTTTTAGTTCTTCGATTACGCCACATACTACTAATAGTGTCTCATCTGAAAAATTTGTGTCTATTGCTCAATTTTATTTTAGAACATCATTAAAGTAAATGTTCCGCAATGTGAGTCAACCAATCGGGCCTTGTTGGCAGCCTCATGTGTGGTTTATGCTAACTATCCCGGCATTTCCTATTGCTTGAACTATGTGTGATCTTATATGAAGCTGAAGATTTCATTGAACTATGTAGTCTTATAAAAGCTCTGTGAGATTCGGAGGTTTTTTGCAGCTGATTAAGGCTTTTTTTTTAAGCCAGGCCACCAGAGTGAAGAAAAGTCTTTTTCTACACTCATGTCCATAAATTAAGGGTAATTCAGAATCACACAGAAATTGAAATCTAAAATAAAAATTCGACCAGAAGAATTAACACACACTTTTTGAAGAATAATATACAAATTACAAGAATCTACCAGATTATCCCAATAATATACTACAATGACGAGAGTGGAAGAGATAAGGAATGGTTGCAAAGAAGTAAAATTTTTCACAAGTGTTTTAAAAGAGTGCAATAACCGCATACTTATGGCGTAAAGGAAGAATTTGGGTGATATTTTATAAAATAGAATTATCGGTCGCCTTGAAGGTGGACGTTACCAGCTGGAAGTATTTGAGGATTAACAAATCGCCTTGAGTGTCATCTCCAGGCTTTGGCAAAGGTTCCAAGATAAAAATCATGTGAGTAGACGTTACAGTATAACGCCCCCAAGTTATAACGCCAAATGAGGACTGGTATTTGACTGTTACTTAAAAAAGAAACACATGGAGCACAGTATCAGACCTGTCTCGTTAGAGATTTTCAGCTACCGGTACGACAGTTTCAAGACAGAACGTGTACAGACGCTTAGGACACATTGGTCTATATGCTCGTAGACCTGTCAGATGTGTTCCACTTACTGTAACTCACTGTCATCTGCGGTTAGCCTGGAAAAGAGAGCATGCATTGTAGACACCGCAACAGTGGTCTTGTGTTATGTTTCACGACGAGTCCAAGTTTAGCTTTCAATCTGATTTTCTCATTACTTTCATAAGGAAAGGACCAGGTACCCATTACTCACAAGAGAAAATCATTGACCGACACCTTTACAGGGGTGAAAGACTGCTTGTTTGGGGAGGAATTATTCTGGGCTCAAGATTTAACTTGCATGTTCAAAATGTAAACATGACAAGCCACATCTATCGGGATGTCATTCTGAAACAACATGTATGTTTGTTTCGATGCCATGGGTGCAGAATTTTTTTTCATGGATTAAAACACCCGTCCACACCATGCAAACATTGTAGACGAAAGTTTTCACTCTGAGGATATCACCCGTATGGATTGGTCATCATACCTACCGATCTTGAATGCATTAGAGTTCTTGTGGGATATACTTGGCCGACGAATTGAAGCTCGTCAACCCCTCCCCCAAGTCTACCGGAGATTCGGAGAGCATTGCTTTATAAGTAGTGTAATATTCCCCAAGATCAAATCGATATTCAGAATTCCAAGCAATGTGTATTGCATCGTCTAGGGGCATACTATGTATTAACTATCATACAAACCATGTTATATTGGTTTTTGTAAATAGGTTCTTTTTTGAAATTTGTTCCAGGGAATAACAATCGCAATTTTTATTAATGATGCCAAACATATAACATCATTTTTGCTCATTACCAGTTGTTCAATGAATAAATTTTACAATTAAATTATTTGAGGATGTTTTGAGAATTGAAGTCTACGGGGATTATTATTTGGATATATCCGTATGTGTTCAGATGGTTTTGGATTAGTGATAGTGGTATTTTCCGGTCATCCATGGGTGAAGCGTACGCAGAAAAGATGATTATTATTTGTTGCTGATTATCTAACTGCATTGCGACTAGACTGTGATTTTATAATCATTGGGTTGAATTTAGATTTACCAATTATTGCTGCTCTCGGTTTACTCTTATTATTGGCTGCATGTTGCTTCCAGGCTGTTGGGATGCCTAGTATGCTTTGTGCTGGTACGTATGGTTCTTGGATGCAGGTTATATCTAATTTATTTGAGTTAAGGAAATGTGTAAATCGCGCAGTGACTTATTTGCTGTCTTGTAGGTTTGTCTGTACTATTTGAGTGGAGTTGCTGTGTTGACTATTGATCACTATATTTTAATTTTTGCTGTGAATTGAATTTGCCATTATTAGTCGTTATTTTGTTGTAATTTAGGTAATTATTGTAGGATAGACAAGAGTTGGCGAAGGTTTCATTTTGAGTAGAGTAGTATGCGCCATTTTTATTGGCTTCGTTGCAAATGATGAATGGAAGTTTGTGGAGGTCACTTTTGTGTTTCATGATTTTCTCCACAACGCTATTAATATATTTATTCTTCTGGCACGTAGAATAATATACAAATTGAGGAACCTGTAAATTGGACAATATTCACACCACTATTGCTGCTTGCAAAATAAAAGTTTAAAATCTTTCTTGTTGCAAAGGATGACTGCAATTCCAAAGAATGCCAGGCTATCGTCAGAAATACAAGTTAACACGCGAGTATATGAGGGACGATTATGAGATTGATAAAAGCAAGTTGTTCCTGACATGAAACCACAACTGAATACACCTGGAAACATCCACAGTTCACTTGCTGGGGTGAAGAGGGCTGAAAAATGGAACTGTGGAAACTTTGGGGGTTATCGGTGGAGTCAAAATGACGTTATCAACATGGATCGAGGCGTCCGAAGGGAGATAGGGCGATCGCATTAAAACACGTCTACTGAAATTCTGCAGCATGTGCAAGATACCTTGGATTATTCCACATCGACCAGATTCATTTCTCACCAATTGATTGCTAAGGCTTGCTCTCATGGCATCCGTTAAGGATACTGCCATTGACCCATAGGCATAAATGCCAGCATCTGGAATAGAGTCGGATTAGATTGATGTGGGCGATGGAGTGGCACATCATAGCATTTTCAGATGTGTCACGCTTTTGTTTCTTCAGGGATAATCGACAAGAGAAGGTCCAATCAGGCAGTAATTCTGAAACGCTCTACCGAACGACAACGAGGTATTACGATTTGGGACCCCATTGCGTACGATTCCAGGTGACATCTCGTTCGTATTCATGACACAGTGGCTACCAACGTTATGTGAATGATGAGTTGTGGCTTATAGTACTCGCCTACATTCAGCGGTGCCCATTGTCCTTTATCAATAGGACAACACGCGATCGAATGCATTACATGCATTTGCCAACATGATGCATAAGGGATACAGTTGCTTCCCAACCCAGAGTTTTCGCCAGATCTCTCACCAATTGAACCCATTTGGAGTATGATAGGCTACCATTTGCAGACTCTGTTATTTCCTTCTTTAGAAGAAGCATTTTGGCAAATGGTTGACAAGGAATAGAGGGCTTTTCTTCAAGACGTCATCCGTCCCCTCACTGCATTTTTGACAAGACATTTTGCTTCGTGTATAACCGTCCACATTGGTCCTACTACCTACTAACCTGACCCTTTTCTCGCTATTAGATGAAGATTATTATCTAGATGTAATAGCATCATGGAAAAAATAGATAGGAGGATTATAAAGAAAAATTTTTAGAAGATTTATGTAAACAAAAATATGTGATTTTTTATATTTAACTTGCAGAAAAAAATAAACAGCTATTAAATAAATATCCTGTCTACGAGTTAAAAATTCCCTTTAAATATTACTTTTAAAAAAATTAATTTCCTCGCCAAATCGACAAAAATTTCTTTTAAAAATTAGAATCAAAATCTTTTTAAAATTTACAAAGAGAAGTAGCAATCCATTTTCAAGATATTTCTGCAATTAATAACTTTTAATTATATTCATTAGAAATAATTTGCAGTAAATTGTATTGGAATAAACATTCCAAATATTATCCAGTTCTTGTTGTAATCTTAATGTAGAAAATTCTGTAACTTTCCTTTTATTTTCAGGTTTTGATCAACAAAGCGAAAGATGAAAAATATCTATGAAATTATCAGTAACGCGTATAATTTTTTTTCTCCTAAGATTTAACCATTGGACAGTCAATAGAGCAATTATAAAATAAGAAACGTGGCAAAGCTTTTTACTATTTTTTAATTGTTGCATAATTGTCCTCAATTTATTTATGTTCAAAATGGGTTGTATAGTTCATAATAGTCTTCCGCTTAGTGTTAAAATAGGATATCATTGGTACGAGGGTTGCTATTTATATTTCTGGCCTTGGCAACAGTAAGTGTTGCTAGGCGACCGAAGACGATTTTAATCGAAAGTTTGATATTTTTAAACATAAATTCAGCAGACGATTTACCATTATAGCTTTATTTGTGTTGTTGACAGTAAATTGAAAAGTTCTTCTCTGTCAAAAAATGGAATTGAATCGTGAACATTTTCGTGCCATTATTTTTCATAACTTTCGACGTGGATTGTCAAGACAAGAGTGCTTCGATGAACTTAATTCTTTATACAGCGATAAAGCGCCATCCTACAGCACTGTAAAAAATTGGTATAACGAATTTAATCGTGGTCGATGTTCGATCCAGGACGAATCCCGTGCAGGTCGTCCAAAATCCGTTGTTGTGCCAGAAAAGATCAATGCTGTGCGTGAACTGATAAAGCAAGATCGTCATGTGACATACCGTGAGATAGAGGCGTCTTTGGACATTAGTATGACTAGCATCAATAAAATATTGCATGAACATTTGAGCGTAAAAAAATTTGTTCGCGTTAGATCCCGCATAATCTGACAAACGCTCAAAAAAAGGCTCGTGTCGATTGGTGCAAGGAAATGTTGGAAAAATACATTCAAGGTACATCAAAGGCTGTGTATAACATCTACACAGGTGACGAATCATGGATCTGTGCATATGAGCCGGAAACAAAACATCAATCAACTGTATGGGTCTTCCAAGACGAGGCAAAACTAACAAAAGTTGTTCGAGGAAGAAGCACATCGAAACAAATGATTGCCTGTTTCTTCGGAATTAACGGTCATGTGGCAACAGTGGCGTTAGAGCAACGCAGGACGGTCAATTCTGAATGGTACACGACCATTTGTTTGCCAGAAGTCATCGGAGAAATTCGAAAAAAGCAGAAGAACAGGCGAATCATTCTTCATCATGACAATGCGAGCTCTCACACATCGACTCAAACAAAGGCATTTCTGATGAAGCGAAAGATCGAACTGATGGGTCATCCGCCGTACAGCCCTGATTTGGCACCCAATGACTTCTTCTTATTCCCACACATCAAAAATAAATTACGTGGACAACGATTTTCGATCCCCGAAGAAGCGGTTGATGCATTCAAAACGCATGTTTTGGAGTTACCTCAATCGGACTGGAAAAAGTGCTTTGAAAATTGGTTCAAACGCATGCAAAAGTGTATTGATCATCATGGAGAATATTTTGAAAAACAATAAAACCAATTTCGATCCTACATATTTGTTTTTTCATTATTAGGCCAGAAATATAAATAGCAACCCTCGTAGTTAAAGTTTCATAATTTCTAGTAAAAGCATTTTATTTTTTATAAAAAATTGTATTTGCTTATTTGCAATTATTTTGTAAAAATTAAACAAAATTGAAATGCGTATATTTGTAGTACAATAAGTACTTATGATTTTCTCTATCGTAAGCTAATATAAAACAAATATTTGCACAAATTCAGTTTGAAAATAATTTTGTATCAAATAAGATATTGCAAAGAGATATATAAATTTAAAGTTCGGTGTAGAATTATTATCTTATTTTGTATTAATTCACACACATTTTTCCTATTCTATAATTCTCATTTAATTTAAATTCGAATCCACATAAAAAGAAGAATTTTGAAGTTTACAAAAGTCTTTAGTTGATAAATTCCTCAATAATTGCTCAGTTGATTTTTTACTTTGCTAAATTGTGTAATTTTAAGTATAAATTAAAATAATAATTAAAATTTTATGTATAAATAATAAGTAACCCTGGTGTAAAGTATATCTACTACAAAACATAGACAAAGGACTTCCCAGCAAACACAAACTGCCGGCAAAAATCCGGGCTGCTGCTGGCCAAGCCGGTTTTCTGTTGGCCATGGCAAGCCGCTGATGGTTGTTTGATGGCCCAGCTCCGGCCATTATGGCTACGGATGAGTGCTGTCCAAAATAAACCGGACTGGTGCTGGATGATAAGTAGTAGGCCGACAGATTCTGGTCATCATTGTCCCTGAAGCTGTTGGCCAGCAAAATTAAAACAATAAGTTTTAGCGCTATTTTTTATTTTATCGGCAAATACTATTTTTTCCAAATAACAGTTTTTTTTTGTGAATTAATTTTGAGATAACTTCTTACTTTTTTAAACCCTTTAAAAACTATTTTCAGAGAGAGACAAAAATCTATTTTTCACTATTTATTGTGTATACTAAATGGCAGTATCACGTCAGATAGTGCGAAGAGCTTGTGTCACCGTCAGCAGTTAATGTGAAGTGGCCGAACATTTCATGTTGTGTCTGTGAGCAAAGAGAAATATAAGATAAGTATGCATTAATTATTGTTGTTTTCATCAGGATAGAATTTTATGAATGATGCAAGAATGATGTATTTATTTTGTGTTGAAATACTATTGAATTACTTGTTAAGCAAACTTCATAAACTATTGATAACATGACTGCAAGATGGATATTGGAAAATGATTGTCATTGTATATTTTAGAATAATTTCATTACCATGTAAGGAATAAAAAAATCTATCATGCACGGAAGCATTTTTTCATTCTATATATTAGTTATATTTAATCAATTAGTATAATAATTTATTCAATATTTTTAATCGAATTCGATTGCTATACGGCTTAAATCTATTTATTACATTTTTTATTTGTTACAAAATAAGTTCATGAAATAAATGACAGTCTAAAAATATTCTATTTGAAATAGCTTAGATATTTATTTTCAATGAATTCATGTAGGATCTTGTAGCATTTATGAACAAAAAATTGTGTGCGAATTCCATATAAACTTTAAGTCTTTTATTTTTAAAAGATTTTCTTATTTACTATTATTTTTAAGTCAATTTTTACTGACTGAAATATTTTGTCTCGTGTTTTTAAATTTTGTATACTCCTGGAATATCTGCTTTAAGGAATGACAAATCTTACTATGCATAAACATAACAAAATATTTTATCGCATGCATAACATGGTTTTTATGTATAAACCTGTCAACCGTTAAAATGACTGTGGCTTTCTTAGCAAAATATTTTTGCACCTAAAACTCGAAAATTGTATAATCTTGAAAATATAATACAAAAAATAATAAATTTTACAACTTCTGTAGATATCTGACAGATTAATTGCCACAAATTAAAAAAAAAAACGTATGGAATTTTATGGTTGGAAAATTAATATTAACGTATATAAAAAAAGGTTCATATGGAACAACTCTGTTATTATTTAAATTAGTTGTGTAGATTGTTAACTATTTCCATGTAAAGAATGTTGTCAGATGTAGCAGCTTTGTAGTTATTCTTGTGTTTACATATTTTAATGTATTAGAAATCACATTTTATGGTTTTATTTATGACTGAAAAATTGAAGTATGAATTGACAATAATTTCAAACAATTTGCTTTAATGAAAATATAAGTTCACTAGGGTAATTGTCCCTTTATATTTTGGATAAAGTTATTAAAATTTCAAATATTTGATGATATTTTTGACATTTTGATTTCTTCTAAATTCATGTAAATGGTTTTATTATTATAGTAAATGTTCGACTGGATAATGATTAAATGATATATATATATAAATATATATATATATATATATATATATATATATATATATATATATATATATACAGTGAAACCTCGTTACAACAGTATTTTAGGGACCAAATAAATATATTGTTGTAGAGAGGCATATTGTTATATTGAGGGCCCACATATTTTGAGCATTTAATAAGAGTTTTTTTTATTATTATTAGTTTAAGGTGCATAACATACTACTTTATGTCTACATTTAGAAGAAATTAATTTATAAAATACTAATAATAGTGGTTTAAGCATTAAAAAAATAAATAAATAAGATTAATGCAGAAAAAAAGCACAGAAATATTCTCATACCTGAAAGCACTTTTTATTGAAAATAATCCAATATTTTTGTTTGTTTATTAATTTTTTTAACTGCTAAGTTCACCAATATTGTATGCATTGAGTCTAGTGCACGAAAATGTTCTTCATTTGACGACGGAAGGCTTGAAAAATATCCGTAGATAATTCACAGATTGAAGAGCTTCCTGGGATGACAATAAGGACTGCGATGGACCTGTATTATCATTATCATCAATATCATCACCTTCATCATTGTTTCCTATATCATCAGTAATTTCAAAGAGAATATCTTCATCAGTAACTCCTTCGAAATCCATAAGATCATCATCTGCTGTTAAATAGTCTTCTATACTAATTCCAAACTTTTTACCGCTTGTTTCTTCAAGTTGGGATACGGATTTTTTGATGTGCAAAACACATTCTTGATCATCTGAGAGATCATTGTTTATGGAATTTTCATCATTATCAAATTTCTTATCTTCCATAACACAAAGATCGGCCTTTTTCCAGCAATTCCGAAGAATTGAATGGTTTTTTCTGTTACTTCTTACCAACTTCCACAATATTGTCACACGCTTCCTTGACATTTACAGCTTTGAAAGGGTCTTCTACTTTATTTTCAAAGTTTACAAGTATGGAGTCGACCAACCGTTTTCTGTAATATCCTTTGAAGCACTTAATTATACCCATATCAAGAGGCTGTAAAATTAAAGTGCAATTGGCAGGAAAAAAACGATTTCGATATTTTGTAGCTTTGGAAATAACGTGTGACTCCGCAGTTATCTAACAACAAAACGATTTTTATCTTTCTCTTCTTCATTTCATTGTCTAACTTCTGTAACCATTCGGAAAAAAATTTAGACGTCATCGAAGTCTTCTTATTTGCTTTATACTCCATGGGAAGACTTTTCACGTTCTTAAAGCATCTTGGCTTCAATGATTTACCAATGACGAGAGGGTGTATTCTATGCGTTCCTGTGCTATCTGTACACAGAAGAACAGTCAGTCTCTGGTTTGATTTCTTCCTTCCATAACATTTTTCACCCTTGAATGCCAATGTTCGATCGGGTAGGAGTTGGAAAAACAGCCCAGCTTCATCTGCATTATAAATGTCTTCTGGAGCATACTTTTCTAAGATTTCTTTCATCTTGTTTTGCCGCCACTCATTTGCGTCGTTTATCGGGGTTGACTTTTTCTCTCCGTGAACTTCTTGGAAAGTTATTCCATGAGATCTCGAAAACGCATTAACCAACCATTGCTAGCTTTGTAAGTTTCGTTCCCTAGCAATGCTACAAATTTCCGTGCTTTTGCACATAATAAAGGTCCATTTACTGGGACATTTGTTGCTCTCATCTCTTTAAACCATTTTAAAACAACAGCATCAATGTTTTCATTTGTTGCAACTTTCGGTCGTTTTCGCTCTGGGTTAATTTTATTTGAAGTTACAGCATCTTCTATTTGCTTTTTCTTCTTTAGGAACGTTGCAACTGTAGATTGCGATAATCCATGTTTCTTAGCCACATCAATCTGCTTCATTCCCTCATCAATATCATTGATAACATTCAGTTTATCTCGAAAAGATAGTTGCTTTCGCCCTGCCATCTTAGAGAACAATATCGCGTGAAAGAAAGAAAAGTTCAAACCAACTGTTTCGTGTAGAACTCAAAATCGATAAAGACTATAAAACAACCTTTGAACTCACTTTTCAGTATGTCACTTAACAACACCCCGCCTCCATCTCCTCCTGTTCCTCTAACAAAGGGCGCTTGTTCTGTGACAAGGTGACCAGACAGGTCTAGATGTCCTTAAACCTTATCAGAATTCCAAAGCTTACTGGGAAATGAGACTAAACATACATTTACACTTCACCCCCCTCACCCACTCCAATTCCCAAAAGGGTGGTCTTCATCTGTTGTGAAATCTGAACAATAGCTATTTATTCGGGAATAAGTTGAATATACACAATGAGTCTTAACCCTTTGTCTGCCGCGGGCGTATATACATGTATGCCGCGCTAAGCCGATGCGAAGACTGCCCCGGGCGTATTATACGGCTTTCCGAAGTACGGTTCTCTGCAATGTTCTCTTATCAGTAATAAGAGTTTTACTGATAGCAGAATGTCCTTGACATTGTTTACGATGGACTTGCCTTCTTCAAAGGGATGATTTGGAGAGGGGAATATATTTCTTGGAACGGGGTAAACTGTTTTTGTTTCATACATTGCAGTTATTATTTGTGCTTCTTTTCGAATAGTTCACAACTTTTTATTCTTTCGTTAGAGTGTGTTATAAAAGCTTTTTATTTTTTTGTCCAGTATGTCTGATAGTGATGACAATGAGCTGGATGACTATTTTCGTTCTTCATCAGGATCAGAAACGTTGGAATATGACATTGCATCTGATGAAGAAGATTCCGATTGCGACTATTTGCAAGATGCCCGACAATGGACACGATTAACTGAAATTTAGATTTAAAAAATCGTTTTACAGAGGTTTATTGTTCTAGAGAATATCGCAATATCGAGGGGAGATTAACATTAGTTTATATGCAAAATCACCGGGACCACAAAACATTATTATAGTAGAGGGAGTTATTGTTGTATCGGGTATCGTTGTAGCCAGAGTTTACTATAGATATATATACACACACTCATAAGCATACAATTAAAACATAATTTTTTCTCCTTTACCAATTTACATAGTCTGATTATGATGACAATATTGTCCAAGATATAATATTGTCAGAATTATCTTTATTTACTTTTGGTTTTTTCTCTTTAAGGAATTGAAGTTAAATAAAGAACTTAAACATAATTTTAAACAAAGTAAATTAGTAAGGTATGCAAGTAAAATGAGTGTGATATGAGAAATTGTTAAAACAGTTTATTTGTTTTGATTTCAAAGATACTTCTAATTTTGAAATTCACCATACAATTTCAAAATAATAACAAATATTGTTTAAAATATTACATTTGTAAACTGCATGTTTATTTTATTGTTTTAATATAGTAAGCACAATTAGGTTAATCTTCTAAAACATCTAATCTTCAAAACAAACATCAATATATATGTATACACATACTGCTAAAATTATTAACTGATTTTAATTGCACGATATTTTTTTTGTTATGAGTTTTATTTGAGTATTTTACAGCAAATACAGAGGTTAAAGTCAATTTTGAAAGTAGACATTATTTTATATTTTTTTATTGTAATTTATAACACAAAACGATTAAATTTAAAGCCCATATATTGGTCGAAATTATTCAAAACAACGCTTATCAAAAAGGCAAAATTTTGTGATATCCATCTTGAAAATAATTTAATGATTTTTATGAAGAAAAGAATATAATTTAAGTTTAATCTCTTATTTATCAGTTAAGCATTTAATATATTTTAAAAATTGATATTTCATTTATTAACATACCTCTCTTCATACGTTTTATCCTTTTTGTGGCTTCTTGCAAAAGTTGAACTTGTTATAGAAAATTTGTTTTATCTATAACATTTCGTATAAATAAATTATGTACTGGAAAGTGACCATTATATATTCCCATGTAATTAATCAATTTTAAGTTTTAAGACATTTTTCTATGTAACCAACGTATCCCTATTGAGCATATTTTATCTTCTTCATATATAGAGGCAAAAAATCTTTTGTGTCATATTAACTTTCATTTGGGACTAATAAATATTTTTTGTATATTTATAGAACTATCTGCGCTCACAGATTTCATCCTGTAGAAATTGCGAAACCAGTTTCTTTAAAATGCTGCTATAATAATGGCGTACAGACAAAAACAAGTCTTAAGTGAATAAATTTCCACATTGACAGTACCAATGTTTGAAGAATGTTTGAAGAATACCAATGTTTGAAGAATAACACGTATCTGAAATATTTAAATGTACAATAAATTTTGAAATATTGCTGAATTTTTTAATCATTAAATTTAAGAACAGTGTATAAATTTCTGAAATCTTGTAAGTGTTTCCTTTATTTATTTATTCAAAATGAAATAATTTCTTTTCCATAAGAAATTTTTTGTAACTTGTGAGATTTAATTTACAAATTGAGTAGTTCTGACTATGCAAATTAATCAGTTGCAAAATTTTAAAAAAATTTTACAATATTATGTTGAAAAATATAGTTTTATTTTAATTCATTTTTTAAAAACATTTTCTTTAAATAAATAATAAGAATATCCAGGAAACATTTGATAAATAAGTCAATCTTCGTAATGCATTGTATAGTTTTGATATGCATTTACTGTAAATCTGGAATGTAAAATCAAACTTATTTATTCATTTTACTCTTCTTAAAATATGTAATAATAAAAAAATAATGAATTTGTTTTATTCATTTCATTTTCATATTTAATAATTCACATCTGCTAAGTGATATAATTAAAATGAACAATATCTATTTTAATAGGTATTTTATGCTTATAAGTAGTCTTGATCAATGACCACATTTAACCATAAATACACATTTTTCCTTAATATTTCTTCCATATCATAGGTAATTTCAAACAAGATACTTTATTTCCTTGTCTTACAAATTCTAATTACTTGTATTAACAAATAATTGCAATTAACGTAAATAATATATAATTCTAGCAAATAATTGTAATTGTGAATAATATTAACAAATAATTTAATTAAATGTAGTTCATATAAGATTTGTGCAAATATATGCAATTAAAAATATTATTAACAAGTAAGTACAGGTATTATTTTTAAATATTAAATAATGTAACAAATTATGGCTTATATTTATAATTAATGGCTACTTGCTAATATTTCATTTTATATATTAGCTTTTAACCTTATAGTATTTCTAACATCTCCCCACTCCAATGTAAATATGATACCTATTTAAACTAGTCCAGAATAATTAATATTTGGACTTTTCACTTATATATATGGTTTTTGCTGGGTAAATTTTTATAAGTAATAAAAAATGGTAATCTTTATCCTTTTTGTATCATTTTTCTCAACATCATGTTGCATGGAATTAATTGATTTGGAAAAGAAAATATTAATTTTTGTACAAAAAAGTATATGTGTACAAAGAAAATATATATTTAAAATAATTCAATAAAGTTATCATAAAACAATGGAATTCTTTCTTATCTTCAAGCTCAATTTTAGCAATAAATTGACACTTGCTTACACAAGAATTTTTTAAAAAAGCAAATTTATAAATAATGAAATTCTATTATAACAAAAAAATTATTTTAAAAACATAGAGTATAAAAATTATTTTAATTATTTAAATAACTGTAAAATTTAGACAACATCGTGAGATATGAGTTAGTAATTCATTTTTTCAATCTTTCTATATAATTAAGAACTAAAAATGCACTTAAAGATATTTGACAATTACATGGATAACAATTGTCTTTTAAATTAACCAAAATATATTCAGAGTATTAATTTGATGGATTTTCAATACTCTTATATTGACTTTAACAATGTATACAATATTAACAGATAAAAATGAATTCCATTTTTATAGAAAAAAATAACTATAACCAGCCCTACGTTGGTAAAGCATCTATCGTCGGCCAAACAGCAAAGGGCCGATGGATAACCGTATATGGGCATGTACTGGCAATTACATGGGCCACATGTGGCCAATATGGCGTTGCTGCCCAACCGGCGTTGGCCAAGAGCGGACCGTACTGCGGGCCCAGCAGCAATGACGACGACCACTTTATTGACAGAGCCGCTGAGGCCAAATAGTGGCGGGCCGCTGCTGGCAAAGACGGCTGACAGCAGCGGCCCGATGGATGCCCGGCATCTTTGTGTTTGCTGGGTTTTTCCGTGATGGGTTCTTCATGTTGATTTCCGCATCTTTTTGGAGCTAAGTTTATGGAGTAAATCTTTGTTCTTTTGAGTCAGTTTCGGTACAGCACATTTATCACTAAGGAATAATGAGCATTCATAATTTTATTTAATTAGAGATATTGCAAAATTTATTGGGTTACATATAAACAAAAAGGAAGCGCAAGAATTCAAGTTTTTCTAGCCAATTAACAAAAATCATTCAATATATTTTTAAATCAAAAGTTCTTCAAAAGAAAATTTTAAGAAATCAAATTAAAAAAATTAATTTTAAAAATCTAATTTACTTTCACACCTTAAACGAAACAAATTTTTTGCGAACCTTTAATCGAAAAAACAGAAAGACAAACTGTCAGCTTTTCTCGCTTTCATTTTGTTGCCAAAATATTTTTTAATAAATTTAAATTTGTAATAGCTTATTTTTAATAGCTATACATTTATAATTATTAAAAACAAAATAATAATAATAAAAATTACTCTATTTATATTTAGTAATTAAGATTTTTATCTGCAGTAATAGAATAATAAATAAAAACAAAATTGACGCAGACACCTTTTATTCGCTTAATAAAAGGTAAAAAATTTCAAGAGGAGAAAAGATTTGGTGAAGCCCTTAAGATGATAGCAAATATGCTATTACGACCTGCAACTACCTGTTGTGCAGAAACTGAATTCATCTGAGTACTACAACTTTCTCGAAAAGAATGCAATTCCTCTCTCAGTTACTCATTCAGCACGATATTAAAGAAATTCAAAACAATTTTCTAATATGAGAAATGTATAAATCGCAGATTTTAATGAATGATATTAAATTATAAAGATTAAAAAAGTGATTGCACATTTTTAAGAGTACAGACTGTATAAAACACGAGTTAGTTTTTATTAAAGTTTTTATTATAGATTAAGATCGAGTGCTTACTCATTTACAAGTGCACTGTACTATTCAAACCACGAGAAATCATCAGATACATTCAAATTAACAGAAATAACGTACGCTGCATCTTCACTGTTAATTTCTGGCATGTTTTTCCATTTTGGGGGAAGCTGATGTTGATGTGTCACAGGTTGATCGTTACACGAACTCGTTATTGAAGATGAAGTCGAAGAGTCATTCGCCTTGGATTCTATTTCCAGGTTCTCTTTTGTCAGAAGATGGTGACTCTTTTTTCGGATTCGTAGTACCACCACTAAGAGATAAAAGCAATATAAATATTTGAAGTAAATGTAATATAATTTGCAATTAACTGAAAATATCACATAAATTTTAAAAAAATTAAATTTAAAATGCTAACTGATATTTTAAAAAATGAATAATATTGAATAAACTGCCTAAAAGTAATTTTGCATAATTAAAGCACTATTTTTACTACTAAAGATTTTTAAATTTGCAATTAATTTACATTTTCCCCTGATGTTTTATGAGAATTAATTAAGAATTGATTTAAAAATTTCGGAATAAAACGCCAAATGACGCATTGAAAAAAGTAACATTCACTGCAGATGGAAAAAAGCATTATTATTTTAATTTTTTATTTAATGTAAAATTAAGACACAAGCAAAAATCATATGTGGTAAATATTTTTCTCCACTCTCAGTAAAAATGTATAGACGACATTTTAAAAAAAGGAAACCTACACTTTACATTTTTGTTGTGCGAAGACTAGTGATTATATTACCCAAGAAAGCAAATTTTCATAAAATTTAAATTATCATAAGACACATTTTAATTAAATGAAAATGATGCAAATAAAAATTGGAATGGTAACTTAAACTCATATTTTAAGTATTCAGAAACCGACATCAAGAGGAAAATTTCACTTCATTCTGTGGAACAATTCCCAATTCAATCCCTGAAAAAAATTCGACTGACAAACCAAAAAAGAATTTATAGATTTTTTCCCCTTTTTATGTATTATATTTATTTCTGTTTAAGTAAATAATGAAGAAACATGCAAAGAATATAGCTCTTTTAATGTTATAACATACCTTTCATATGTCGATTATGACATTTAAAAATCATTTATACATCTGTGGAAAAGAAGCACAATCTTTAATTTTTCTGCTCTAATTGAAAAGGAAAGTTTGAAAGAAATCTATTTACATACCTATCATAATGCTGAGTGCAGAATTCTGAAGGAAGCGCGTCCTTTTCACGAACTAGAAATTCAGTTTCCGGAAACATCAACCTTCGTATTTTTTTATGTCGAAACACAAATTCTGTAGGAGCCAGTGATTCTTCTCGTTCGGCTGTTCTTATCGGCTGCTTCTTTACGTGAAAATTTTTTATTTCTTCTTTCGAATCCTTTTCCTCGGACTTTTCTAAATATATTCTAGCTCTTCTGAAATATAATAGGAACATCATATAAATTCACTTTAAATGAACAATATCTTTCAATTAATTTAAGGCTTTGCATAAACTTATTAGAACTTCTGAGATTTTGATTAAAGCTACTCCTGTTTATATAAGTATAAAAAGAGACTTCGTTTTGAAATATTCAGTATTGAAAATGGACTTAAGTAGTGAAAAATCCCTTTAATTATGTATATATATGTATATATATACACACAAACACACACACACACACACACACACATATATATATATATATACACACACACACACACACACATATATATATATATATATATATATATATATATATATATACACACACACACACATATATATATATATATAAACACACACATATATATATATACACACACATATATATAGATAGATATAGATAATGAAAACCAAACACAAATGAAATACTTAATGCTTACACAATTGTTTAATGTTATGTAAGAACCTCTGAATTTCATAAATTAAATTATTTAATTTTGTTTCATGCAGAAAATTTTTTGCATTAAGGCCCTGCTAGACCTCCGTTGGGGAAAATCGAATCCTATGTTAATCCTATGGATAATATTTTAATGTTTCACAAGTGCTATTTTCATGATAGAAACTTCCGGTATTTTGCAAATTACAAAAAACAGAGCTACTGTCACTTCGACGTCCATTTTTAGCGTTTAAAATTTTTTCAAATATTTTTAAAATGTCAAAATATCTCCATCCAAGTAAATTTTAACCAAATTCTAATTTCATTGAGGTTGTACAAAATTTGGTTTAAAGATATTTCATTTTTTTCTCCATACAGTTACAAAATAAACATTTTTTTTAAAGCTAAAAATATTTTTTGATTTCATTAATATTTCGATACGAATTTTGATTACAAATCAAACTCATTCTTATTTCTGAAAATCCACCTCTGCACACAACGCCACCTATGAAACTGGAAAATTTTTAACGCCATACTTGGCTGATTTTTCTACTTTACTACGGTAACCTAAAGAAGGAGGAATTTCTGAGAAAAACATCTTTCCATGTGATTCCCGCAGTTTTACCATGTGGTTATCAAACACTTCCAAATCGAGCAAGGCGAATTAGCTTTTCTCACTCATGAAATAGAAAAGGCATCTGTAAATAATGCATGTTAGATTTCTGTTTATTAGCGTTGGAAAAGTAGCTATGATATGTACTTTTAAATCAACTTTGATTATTTTCATTTAAGGGGAATCTTTCCTCAAAATAAATCTAGAAATGAGTTTCAGCGCCTTCTAGCCCAGTTGTTTGGAGGCAGTCCCTTTTTCAAAGACTGAAAGAACTGATTGGTGAATTAAAACTCATAAACCACGCCAAAGCACCTGTTTACAAAGAAAAAAATAGTTCCTAACTCAATGGGGAGAGAATTTTAAGAGGGGAATGAGTAGACCACTTAACCACAATAGGGTAAAGTGGACAATATAACCCCACATCCTAATTTCCATCAGCATGTTCCTACGGATTTTCTTCGCATATGTGGTCAATTTGTTTTGAAGACTGTTTGTCCCCTGTCAACTGCCCTCATTACAGCCTCAGTATTCCTTCCGGGAACTGTATGTCTGTAAATCTCATGGGTGACGAAAAAGTAGCCTCAAATGCTTCTCAAATTTGACACCGGAAATATCCATTGTGAGCTTTTAGTCAAGCAATGAGAGAGAAAAAGCTCTGGTCGGAGATTTTTAAAAGAAATATAATTCGATTTACTGTTTTGCAGGAAAGTATACAGATGCATAAAAAATTAATACAATTTTGTTATTATTATTCATTAAATGATCAAAACTTAATATCAATACTCAAATTAAAATAAAAGTATTAAATATACTTATTTTATTTTGCTTGATATAATTTTCATTTGTTTTGATCTTACGAGATTTGATGCTCTTTTAATGGGCCTTATGAGAAAGCAACAGTTGCTCTTCTCTCAAAGTATTTCACTTGTATAAATATTTTCAAACAGACAAATATGTCGAATTTCTTATCTCTTAAAAAAAGAAAGAAGGTAAAAAAAAAATTATAAGGTGGTAAGGTAATTAATTAAGGTAGTTTATTTATTAACTTTGGAATAACTTTTCTTGCTTTATAAAATATTTCGATACAAAATTTACGGAAAATTCCATATATTTCGCTTATAATTTCTATCAATGATTTCTGTAGGAATGGAAAGTCAACCTCTCTATTTGCATAGATCAGGCATCTCGACATTGTTTCTTGATATATTTCTAAGCAAACTTTAAAAGCAATATAACCTATTACATAATCCGCACTTTTTAAGGCATATATGGCGATATCACCATTCGTATCTGAAGAAGTGAATTCACTTCAAGAAAAATAGAGAACCTTTAATTTAAGAATTAAATAATCTTCACTTTGGGAATAAGCAAATGATTTGCGTTTGTGTGTGAGTAGAGCTTAGCCTCTCAACAAATTAAAATAGAATGTGTTTCTCAACAAAATCATAAACATTACAAAATACTCTAAATATTTCACTCCTCGAAATATCGTAAAATAGATTAGTGTCTCACATTCCATCTAAATTCAGTGTATATACCATTTTCAAATTTCTTAAATTTTCTTCATCTATAACAAAATATCAAAACTCCAGGTATCAAACATCATAGCTCCAGGCTTGATGCCAAATTTCTAACATCATCTTTAAATATTGTTTTTATATTGATTCTTAGCGTATTTATTCTCATTTTAACTAGCCAAAAATCATAAATTTTTGAAGATAATGACCTTATAGTGTTCATTTTAAAGTATCAAGCTACAATTTAGCTGTATAATTTTCTCATTTTTAGGTATATAAGTAAATAAATTATTTTTCTCCATCACCCTCAAATTTATATTTTCTTATTAAGTATTTTTTATGAGATTGCTGTTTTTAATTTTTGTGCTTCATTTAAAAATGTTTTCTTCGTTTGATTTTAATTTTTTAATCGTTTTCACACTTGAACTAAGCATTTTTTAGAGGATTTCAATTTCAAACCATTTTTAGCACATAATAATCTACTTTTTCTAATTTTTCAGTACTACTATTTATCAAAATATATTTGAAGCTTAAAATATGAAAATGCAACTCTGATTTTTCTTATATATATATATATATATATATATATATATATATATATATATATATATATATATATATATATATATATATATATATATATATAAGACAAAATGAGAAAGAGCAATCCCAGTTGATTCCTAAAGACGTTACACTACTCTGGAGTCAAGGTGGGAATGTATATGCGTAATTAGCCAACTTTTCTCTTTTTCATGGCTGGAAGGAAATCCCGTATGCAGGCCCTATTTGCTTGGTAGTTGAATTCTATTCCTGTTCGCCCACAGGAAAAGAAAAGGCAGTTACCCTTTTATTTTTATCCTTTTCTAATTTTTGAAAATTATTTGTTCTGTTCTCTGTTCTGAAAATCATAAGTATTTCTGTTCCGAAAATTGTATGTGCTATTATACTGAGCTCAATAGTGGTATTTTATACATTTTGTAAAAAGTATTTTCGTATCTCAGTGATTTCTTTTTAAACTGATTTCATCATAATTTTTATTTTCGACATGAAATATGTTGTAGGACATGAACAACACCAATGTTTTATACCACATATTTTGCATTTTTATTATTTGCTGATATTAAATTTACTTTTTCATAAAAATATTATAAGTTTACTAACAAAAGTAGCAAAATAAAGATAATAATTTTCTAAACTTCCACTTGCGTATGCTTTAGACCAAAATGTATAAAAGATTATAAAAATAAAATTATTTGATTTAAGTTTCTAAAAGAAATGAAATATTTAAATACGTACGTACATATATAAATATAAATTGTAATCACATATTCTATTTGTTAGTAAATTAATATATTCAAAAAGATGTAAAATGAACTATAATGCAATTTTTATTCTATGTAAGAGATAGAATGAAAGCTAATTCAACTTCGATTATAGATGGAGGATCTCTGATTTTCATTGATTACGTATATCTGGGATCAATTATTTCTGGCAATATGCAATCATGATAAAAGTTTTTAGTTTATCCTCCATTTCCTCTTTCCAGAATAAATCGTCCTTGAAAATTTTTTCGATTTTGTGGCCTTTCGGTGTCCATAGGACAAACAAGCAATATGTTTTTTTCGGTACGTTGACATTTCACATTTCATTGCTGAGGAAGAAGGGTGTTTTACCATGGATGTTTAGAATAATCAAAATGGACTGGTATAAGTAGATTAAAAGTAAAGTAATTTTTTAGATCTATTCTTGTGATTGAGTAGATTAATAAAGGCAATATAAAAATTTAATTATCATCTGGATAATTAATGGTTATTCTTGTTTTTTGTGAAAGGAAATTTTATGATGACAGATTTTATAAAACTTTCAGAAAGGAAATTCATCAAAAATTATTAGATTGTTGATAGATATAAGATTTCATCAATAAAATATAGGATAAATCTTGAGGAATATTATAATTGTATACAAAGATTTTAAAAAATACTTGATTTTCCAAAAGTCTCATTTAAAGCTTTTTCGTTTTAATAAATTTTCCTGATTGTCATATCGATCCCATACGTAATATCCGCTGAACCCTTCAATATCAATCGTATAAAATTCGTAGGAAATTTGATATATTCGTACAGAGAGAGAATTAAAAAGGGGGATACAATTTTAAAAAAATTTATTATATGTAATGCTTGTCAAATTTTTAGCTTTTAGAATACAAAAACTGCATGCAATGACTCACTACATGCATTTTTTAAATGCTAGAATATATTTTGAAAGATTTAATCTTGGTGCAGTGATGTCATATTTGATTTAATAAAAATGACATTTAGGATAGTTTGAGAATGTTCTGTAACACATTTGTTCAAGAGTGTACCCCAATTTCCTACACTTTACAAGTTTCATAATAACTAATAAGAGGGATATTCTTCCTAAAATTCTGAATTGTGTAAGACCAATGAACATATTTATTAATGTCCCAAACATCATCAAAACCGATACGTATTCCGATTTAAAAAGGAATGCTTTTACTTACCAAAAAACCGAAATTAGCAGAAATAACCTTAAAACCAAAAGAAATATATATACATCCATATATGTATATATATACATACACGCATACATATATATATATACACACACACACATACACACACACACACACATACACACACACACATACACACACACACATATATATATATATTTCATATTTTTCAGGGATTAAAATAAATATTCCGTAGGTTTTGTTGAAATGTTCAAGTTAATTCTGCATCCAAACTCAGTAAGCAATAAACTTAGGATCAAACATAAAATTGAAAAAGCAACAAATTTTAGAAAGTTTTTATAAAACAAAGATAAAAAATATGGAATCGATGAATTTTGCAATGTCTATAGATATGTATTGCAATATCGTATCATGTAGTTATACTTCTTGAAAAATCATATCAAAAATATAAATACAGAATTTAAAAAGCTCACTTCATGAGAAATGTATAAAATAAACTTTTTCAATAGATTTAGCTATATAAAGTCCATACACACACTTATATATATAAATAGAGAGAGAGAGAGACTTTAAACAGCTAAATCTATTGAAAAAATTTATACATTTCTCATGTAGTGAACTTTTTAAATTCTTTATATTTCCTCTCGTACATAGTAAAGGGGAGAAATATCCCATCTCTTGAGGATATATATATATCCTCAGAGAAGGGACATTTTTCCACTTTACTATATACGAGAGGAAATCCTCAGAGTCTCTCCTATGTAGAAAAGGGGAAATAAATGTCCTTTCTGGCGCGAATTTAGAAACATATTTTTACAGGAACACCTGCATCATTTGTTAGGGATGAGTGAAGGGAACTCACAAATTATCTCCTAGAACTACGAAAAACCGAATTTAAATTTTAGCGTGTGAGGAGGAGCTTGCTGACTAAAGCATGAAATTGATTGGATTGGTTATTCAAACAACCATGTATTCATCCGCAATGTGGGCGGTGCTAATTTTTGCGAAAAAATTTTAATTTCATTTATAAATATATTTACAACTTAAGTCAGTTTTTAAAATTTCTAAATTCTATAACTTTTTTAAGTTATTAATGTTTTAAGCATATTATCAAATTACTGAGCCAATTTAAAAATAGTTAAAATAATTTTAAAAATAAATTTCAAAACTGAATAAATTATTATTTTTGTGCACTATAAAAAACTACAAAAAGTGAAGGTCTAATTATAGTAGAACTTGAGAAATATGTTTTTAAATTTTTCCATAGACTTAACATTAAAGCTCGTTTTAATATGGCGCGGAAGGAATCCCCTTAAGTAAATTTTCAAAATGAAATATTATAAACTGTTTTGTGTTACCTTGTTCAATTATATTATATACTACGATTTTGAAATAAGACTAACTTTGTATTAAAAATTTAAACTACTTTATATGTGAAGATGTAAAAAAATGCATTTTACAATAGACACATACATATATATATGTGTGTATATATATATACATGTATATACATATGTATATATGTATATATATATATATATATATATATATATATATATATATATATATATATATATATATATATATATATATATATATATATATATATATATATATATATATATATATATATATATATATATATATATATATATATATATATATATATATATATATATATATATATATATATATATATATATATATATATATATATATATATTTCTTATAAAAAAATATCTAATAATAAGAACGATAAGTTTATTAGAAAATAATAGTGAGACAAATATTTTAATTTGATTTTTAATCATTTTCCAAAATTATCGAGTTTTCACCTCTACAAACATTTGAACATTTAATTTTATTTTCAACTTATTTCATGAAAAAAAATACATTATAAGGTACGATTAATAAGCATACGATACCAGCATATTGCGTCTGATAAGAAATTAAACACTTTAAATTTGAAAAATTATATATATCTTTGAAAAAATATTGGGTTTGTAGTATAACTTTAGCGGAAAAACATAAAAGCATTTCAATAACCAAACGAACGATAACAATACATTACACCACACTACAATACAGATGACATCAATGCTCTTAGGGGAATCATTTTATGCTCACGAAATTTATTTGAGAAGAATATTGTCCTGCGCAACACAAATGACATTATTTTTGACAAAACAGGAATAAAAGTAATAAAATATCAAAAGAATGAATAAATATCCTGTAGCACTTAAGGCGATATAAAATAAGTAACTGAAGTTATAGTATAGATGTTCGAGTAGAAATGCTTGAGAGAGAATATCAGGAAAGAGATTGAGAATCAATTAGATATGCTCAAAGTGACTAGTCTAGAAATAGTGTGATTAAACGACTTTCTTTCTCTGTATAGCTACAACAATAATTAAATCATGAATCACATTGCTGTCACTAAGATAAGATACGCAGTACAATACCGTCTTCCAACAGCTTTCTAATGCAGAAAAGTCTATTGTATAACGCTAATACTAACATTGTAGAACAATTTAATTCAATTGTTGCCAAGTTAACGGGTGGGAAGAGAGTGAACTATTGTCAAAAGAATTCCTACCAAACAAGATGCTATGCTTCAGTTCTTTCCCACAATACTAAAAAAAAATATATTGAAATGCACAAAGCACTTAAAGAAAATAGCCCAGGTAAATACTGCAAGCAGTTTGAAAATAAAAGAATAAATAAATTAAATAAAGCAAAAAATAAGTCAAAGCCTAGGAAATTAGCAAATATTTTTTCAGGTCCCGACAAAAATTATGGCCCAGCTGCTGAAAAGCCAGATTTATCATCTAATGAATACGAAGAAAAAAAATCGAAATTATTGACTAATCTAGCTCTTACTTTGAAAGAAAGAGAAGATTTAGAAAGAGCTACTATACTTCAAAGTGAGAATGCTGTTTGGAGAAAGGAAAGAAGAATTCGATTGACAGCGTCGAATATTGGTGCTGTATGTCGGAAGTTACCCTCTACAGGATGCCATAATTTAGTAAAAACAATACTATACTCTAACGTAAAAAATGAAGCAATTTTATACGGGATTATTCATGAAAAATTTGCCATTCTCGAACTAGAAAAAGAAATAGGACTTAAAATAGAACCATGTGGGATATTCATAGATAAAAATTTGCCTCATTTAGCTGCCACGTCAGATGGAATAATTGGCAAAGAGGGTATTGTTGAAATTAAATGCCCATATACATGTCGCGATATACATCCCAATGAATTTATAAAGAAATCTAAATTCAAATTCTGGCAAAAGATGGAAAAACAAAAGAAATTAATGGCATAAATAAAAAATCATAAATTTTACTATCAAATCCAAGGACAATTACATATTTGTGAAAGAAACTTTTGTTGGTTTGCCATTTGGTCACCAAAAGGAATTAAAACTGAAATTATTTTTTGAGATGATGTATTTTGGGAGACACAAATGAAAACTAAATTAAATGATTTTTATTTTGACTGTCTTTTGCCAGAACTAATCGCTCCACGTTATCCTAGATCAATGGACATAAGAAATCCAACTTAGATAATTGAGGAGCAAACAAAAAAAAGAAAAAGAAAAAAAAAAAGCTGAAAAATTAAAATCTAAAAAAATAAAAGTTTAACTATACGAATTTGTATGTTTATGTTTGTATATAGAGTGTTTGTGTGTGTGTGTGTGTGTGTATATATATATATATATATATATATATATATATATATATATATATATATATATATATATATATATATATATATATATATATATATATATATATATATATATTGCTCAACATTTCTTATTAACAGATTTATTTTAATTACTATTTTACCTCATATATATTTCAATGTATTAACTAAATTTCCCATATGCTCATGAAATTGTATTATATTTTACTCTTATTACAATGAAATTATATTTTTCTCGTATGCTATAAGTTGTATTTGCATTTGATTATTTGTTGACAAATAAACCACACAAATTTATGAATTTGAATTATATTTTACTCGTATTACTATGAAATTATATTTTTCTCGTATGCTATAAGTTACATTTGCATTTGATTATTCGTTGACAAATATAAACCTAATTTATATTTCTCACAATTTTACTCTAAACTTATTTTAATCTAATTTACCTGTGTGTTTTTATAAGGCATATTTAGTGCTAATCTAATTTTGTTTTTCTCAAGCCGGGGAAAAATATCTAATAAAATAACTGAAGAGTTTTAAATCAATCAAATCTTCAGAATTAAAGTAAATTTCACAACACATTTTACACCAGAATATCAAGTTTTTAAAAAACGTGTACTTCTAATTATAACTTAGTTAATTTTATTTATATAGAGGAATAAAGTTAGGGACTTGTGAGATGAAAGATAAGAGATGAATCTCTCTTTCAAGCTCTAAGTAATTCTAATTATATAAAATAGATGTAATGATTATTATATAAATAATTACAGTTACAATATCTTTATGAAAATTACGATACGATTATATAGATATAGATAGAAAATCGTAACGTTATTTTCATAAAAATATGTATTGTAACTGTAATTATTTATATAATCATTTCATCTAATTTTATATAATTAGAATATATATATATATATGTGTGTGTGGGGGGTCAGTTTAAAAAAAACTTGAAAAAAATTAAATATTTTTATATTGAGTTAGTTTTGAAAATAATAGTTTTTAATTATTTGTTGCATTCATATTCAAAAGCATCTTAAGTCAATGGATCAAGTCTCATAAAATCAAATTGAACCAAGGCACTTAAAAAAATATTTTTAATCATTCATATACTATTTTAGGTTTTATTTGAATTCTGATAATCATTTTTGACCATTTAATTAGTAACTGTAAAATCACTCAACATTTGCAATTTGTCTTCATATATTTTAGTGCGAATAATAAAAACCGAACTCTAAAATATAAATAAATAATATTTTCTTTAGAATCACTGGCAGCCCATTTTCCATAAGACAGCAACAGGTAATTCCAGTGTCAGTTCGTTGAGCATTTGCACTGACCCACTTTCCCCCACCCCTATTCTAAGAACCCTGAGGGTAATTTGAGGTAAACATCTGTTAGGAGCAAATTTAAAACTCTCTTTTTGTAGGTCTGGAAGAGCCTTAAAACCAATTAAGTTTGCACTCATATATATTAAAAACACATGGGCAAAAATCTTATGATTCTTGTAATTGCTTCGTTGTAAAAGAGATAACTAAATGCAAGGAAACTTATGTTTAGAATAATAATCAAATTTTGTGAGTCTCTGATAAATTTAACGTTATTACTTCTAAAAATATGATTTAGTTCCATTTTTTTTCATGTAACTGTTTGTTTGCCTAAGAATGATATAATTATTTGTTTCCCCTGCTAAATTAAACAAAAAGTTGTCATATTCACAAATGCTACATCTGTATACTTTTCTCTAGAGCATGATGTAAATTCAATTTGAAACGGGTCTATGAAAAAAATCTATTTAAAAGAAAAATTTTGTTAGTTTAAATTTTTATAATATTTAAAAAAATTTTTTTTTCAAGCAAAATTGTTTGGATCATCTTACATTATGACAGGTAATATGCTTTATACATTATGACAGGTAATATGCTAAAACACATGGGCAAAAATCTTATGATTCTTGTAATTGCTTCGTTGTAAAAGAGATAACTAAATGCATGGAAACTTATGTTTAGAATAATAATCAAATTTTGTGAGAGTCTCTGATAAATTTAACGTTATTACTTCTAAAAATATGATTTAGTTCCATTTTTTTTCATATAACTGTTTGTTTGCCTAAGAATGATATAATTATTTGTTTCCCATGATTAATTAAACAAAATGTTTTCATATTCAGAAATGTTACATATTTATACTTTTCTATAGAGCATGATGTAAATTCAATTTGAAACAGGTCTATGAAAAATCTATTTAAAAGAAAAATTTTGTTAATTTAAATTTTTATAATATTTAAAAAAAATTTTTTTTTCAAGCAAAATTGTTTGGATCATCTTACATTATGACAGGTAATATGCTTTTCTCATATCCAGTCTATGATTTTATTCTATGCTGTTATATTGATCTTTTTTTAAATTCAGTAGCAGTTCATCATATGCTCTAGATCAAACATTCAAAGAAGTGTGGTACGTGCTTTTAAGAAAATATCAGGAATTAGGTAGATCTAATGTTATTTAAAGTTTAGATGTAAGTAATGATTTGAATACAATTAAAAGTACAAATTAAATTAGCTCTAGTTATCAAAACATGACAGCTCTGTAGAATAACAAATCTAATTAGATAATTTTTTGTTGGTATACATATTATGAGTAGTTAATAACGCTGCGGATACAACAATATGGAAATTTACTTATATAAAAATAAGCCATGTTTATTCATCTAATTTCTTGGTGTCTCATTAGATATAAACATTTTCATTATACAAATCTTATTTTATATGTTGAAAATTCTCTAAGCTTTGAAATGATTTTAATTAAAATATAATAAAATGTATTAATAAATAAAGTTTATGTCCATAAAAAAACTTTTATTTGTTACTAGCTATAATGATTGATTTTTTACACAATTGGTCTCAATTTAGTAACTAGTATTTGATGAAAAGAACCTCAGTTACACATGAATAACTACTTCATTGCCATGGTTAGTAATAAACAGTAAGTAAGCAGTTAACATAACTTTCTTGATAATATCAATTTTTAACAGAATTTTTGAATAATTGTATTCATAATTATTTTGTATTTTGTTTGGACATTTACTTTAAATTTAAAACAATATCACAAAGACTTTTTATTTTATAAATGCCATAATTCAATTCTTTAAAATACTACTTAATTATTAAATTTCTGTGAATTACTATTCTCAGCAAAATTTCATATCCTAAAAATTTACATTGTATAAACGGAAAACTAATAGTATTAATACAAATACAAAATTTTAGATTTTTATTATTCAATACATAAATTTGTGACATATAGTGAGGAAACTTCATTATTGGAAATTAGATTTTTATTTACGTTTTAATATTACGGATACTATTTGTTACGAAATTAATTTACAATTAAAACTAAAGGAAAAAAGCAGAAAAATATCTAAAGCAAATCCTTCATTGAAAAGGTGAAATTTTTTAATTATATTGATAACATTTTTGATAAAAAAAATTATTTATTTGACATATTTTAAAAAAAGAAATGTAAATAAAAAGAAACTGGAATAAACTATGATTGCAAATAATATAATATCTCTGAATGTATTTAATTATAGTTAACAATAAAATCTAATAAAAATATTTAATTTTATAAATCATTTAGAGGGTCTAAATTTGATATGTAGAACTATTATATTATTTATTCTCAAAGCTATGATAATCTGAATTATCAACTAATTATTGTATTCAAAAATTATATCGAGATCGAAAACTTTCATTATAATTATTTAGACATGAAAATAATGTTAAAATCTATTGCCTAATTAAAACCATACAATAAATAAGCTAAAATAAATCTTAAAATGTGAAAACTAGTACAACAAAACAATAAATTATAGTGTGATTTAACTCTGTTTAGATTTATTTCATAAATCTCACAATTGTAAGTAAAAAACATTTTTTAATACAAACACGTGGTAGCATAGAAGATTTAACAAAGCTGCGTAAGATGATTTTATGTTAAAAATGAAAATAATTATAAAGGGAATTATAAAAATAAATGAATAATAAGTAAGAACTTACTTCATAATTACAACTGCAAAACAAGAGGTATCTTATTAAACTCCAAAAATTAGATTATAGTTTATAAATGTTATAGTTCATATAACCACACGCGCAACTATGCGACAGGAAGTTTCGGGAACAGCTTTCAAAATGAGGCCTCAGGATCGAGAAGCGTTTCTTTGTACAGCTGACTGGGCATGCGCAGAAGTAAACTTATAGTTTATTCGTCTATTAGTAGCCCTAACCGAAAAACTCATTCGTCAATCATGTTGGAGGGAAATATTTGTTCCAAAATCACTCCGCGGCTGTGCGACAGAGTTGCAGCTTGTGGCTACGACTGTATCGGGTTAGTAAACAATAGGTATTTCTAAGCGGTTCGTAAAAACTGCTCTTCACAAAATAGTGTGGATAATATAAATTATAATTTAATATTTGTATTCGAACACACAAAAGGTATCCGCGGATTTGCGGTTGATATTAAGTCTTTTGTTAAGTCCTTTGCTTTTTATGCATTTATTTTCCTTTAAAATTAGTTTGAATCTTCTAAGGATTAAAAATTTTGCTGCGTAACTTTGATTACTATGTTACGCAACCACGTGTTTAGATCTTTGTTTTTCTGCAGTAAAGTTTATCTAATTAAACTAAAAAGAGTTACATCATACTTTATTGGTATGCTTATAATATTTTCCAACTTTTCAAATTGAATCTTCTAAGTGCAAAAATTTGCTACGGTAGCTTTGTTTACTATTTTATGCAACCACGTGTTTGATTTAAAGAAATATATTTTTTTTACTGTAGTAAGGTTTATGCAAACTAAAATTTAAACATAACAGAGCTAAGTTACATTATAATATATTGGTATGCTTTTAATAGTTTCAAATTTAAAATATATTATCAAATATTTGTCACATAATTTTGGGATTTTTCATGGAAAAATGCTTTAACAATACTTACATGTCAGAATAAATATAATGTGAGCATTGCATTTTGACATTAACTTTGATTTTATTAATCAATTCAGACTCTCGTTATTTTAAGAAATAATAAAAGTAATTCTCTGAATAAAAAATTATGTCCTCTAAATCATTTAAAAATCAAAAAAAAAAAATTACGTTTTTATATAGGGCAGATTATTGTGTTAACTATCTTTAAGCACATGGAGAATTTATTATTCAAAGTTATGTTTTATTCGAATATCTTTTGACACATTATTTTCAAAACATAATTTTAATAAATTTTTTATTTGTGTAAAATATGAGTAACAATGTAATGGAAAAATTTCTATTTATATGTTGATTTTTCTTTACCTTTTTGGAGAAGTTACCTTGTTAGAATATTCTTACCCAGTTTATTTCGACATTAAGATTATAAGAAACAATAGAACAAGCAGAAAAATAAACAATATACACTTTAACGGAAAAATATCTTGCATATTAATTGTATTGTATTAAGCAATATTGGATGGGTCCGCAATAAAAAATCATGCTTTTTACTTTCAAAATAATTCTGTATAGACTGTCTTCAGGAAGAAATCAATATAAGCTCTATTCAGAAAATATTATTAAATTGCTGTAACAGAGAGAGTATGAGTTATACAATTAAAAAATATTTTTCTTATATAAAAGATTTAAAAAAAATTTTTTTGATGGAGTGATAAATTTATTTAAGGGCACAGAACATCAGAATTTGAAGTTCTGAATGATATATTAATCGTATCAATAAATTTTCTAAGTATTTTGCAAAAAAAATTTTCGAAATTTAGATAAATACAAATATTTATATAAAAGTGAACATGCATTTATTTGGGAGAAAAAAAAGGGTTCTTTTATGGTAATAATCACATTTGTGATCAACAATTATTCATTTTATGATTGAATACTAGAAATGAAATTCTAACATATTTGTTTATTAATATTGTCAAAGAGAATATTCAATAAAATTTATGGAATTTTTATAATAATTAATAAAGGGGAAGTAAAATATTTAAATTCAATAGTGCTGCTGTTTGCAGACAAAATACTTTTTATGCAAGGGAAAAATATTTTTCTTAGATCAAAGATTTAAAGAAATTTTCTGTATGGCTGGTATATGAACATGTGAAAGCAAAATTGTAAAATTGAAATATAAGTAAGGAATAAAATTGTTACTTTAAATTATAGAATATTTGTCAACTTTGTGACATTCAAAATCATCTACTTTTTTTTATAGAATTGTTCTTATCATTCTTAGAAATATCTATATTTCTCGCCTCTCCATTTTCCTGACATGAGTTTATTGGAAACGTTCCATCCACATTTTCAAAGCGATTCGAAAAAATTTCTTGTCCCAAAATAGTGGGTTAATATGCATTATAAGATATAATCTAATTTTTTCGTTGAAGGAGAAAAACCTTTTTTGAAGATGAAATAATGAAATAAGTTCATTCTTTTCAATAAGTTCATTTATTTTCTCATTTCATATAGTTCTTTTGAATCTTCTAGGCACAAAATTTTGTGGTGATCTTGTTAACTAAGACCTCTGGCTTAATGATAGCTTTTCATGGAGATGGTCGTTATTTAACGTAACTGTTATTTTTATAAATTATATCTAAATGTTATTAGAATAACAAGTTATTTTAAAAATAGCGTTATTTAATAACAGACCTTTAAATTACTTCGAGCTGCCATAAGTACGTGTCACACTGTTTAGCAATTTATTGCTTTAGTTGGCGGATTAATTTTAAATTAAAATTGTTGTCCACTGGATTAACAATAATAACACATTCTCTGGAACAGTTATGCGCTAACAAAATGTTCTAAAACTTCTCGATCTCGTTATCGAAGAACAGTCAGTTATTCTATAACGAAGAAAACACCTCGTTATATATAAAAAAAAAACCTGTTTTGTAACAACGAAATGTTATTCGATAACTGTTGATTTTCGCCACTTCAAGAATGTATGTTGCTAGACAACTTTTCGTTACTTTGAAACCAATATTTCATTTGTTGATTTAAGAAATGAGCAACTTTGGTTTCTTTTTCATTTTTGATGTCTTAATTTCAGTTCACGTTTCACTTCCAATAAATTCAGGATGATGGGGGAAATACTAAGATATTTATTTTTAGACAAAATAATTACATCCCTTCTGATTTCATTAATCGTAGAAATTTTGTGCGAATTAAAAATTGAATTTTGAGCCTGAGAAACATAGGTAATCATTTATTCTTCCTTAGTACTTTGCCATACATCTTATATCTTACACGAAGCGTTTGATGCCTCGGAATTTTTTATCATTTCCATTCCAGGCATGTCCTAATCTGACACACACACAAAAACCGATTTTTTAAAAAATTTAGGATCATCTATTTAAAAATATTTTAGATCGGCCTTTCTTCCTGCTTTCATTAATTTCCTGGGTTGGTCGCACGACGAAAAATATCAGTTGGTTACATTCTGTACATGTGTCCAAACCATTGGGAAAGTATCTTTTATGATCACTTGCAACAGGATTGCCTTTCAATTTTTCATATAAACATTTTTTATTTTTTTTTTTTTATTTATTTTTTTTTTTTTTTTGTAAATTCTTTGAGAGTAAATTTTCAGATTCTTTCTGAAGTATTCTGTTTGGAAAGCATAAATTTTTTTCCGTAATTAAAATTTCCAAAATTCATCTCAATAAAATAATTACGGATTTTATAGCTGCAATATAGATATCCATTTTTAAATTGTTTTTATCATTTTTTTGTCATTCAATCTGTATTTAAAACTCTAAAAGCAATATGGGCATTGTTTATAATTTATTTGATGCTATCGTCTGTACAGCCTTCAACAGAGATGATTAAAACACAAGTACTAAAATATTTGTTACCTCCCAAATTTCAATTTACGGGAATTTTATTTTAAAACTTTAGCTAATTATTTATTTATAACAAGGAATACTTTTCCAGCATTTGTGTTTCGAATCTTGTTTAACTTTGGATTTAATCAAGTTTAGAGGACATAAAGAAACTATTTTTTTCCTATGCTCTTCTTCGGCATCCCTACCATTAATTTGAAAGCAACCCAATAAAATGACAAAGAAGCATATAATGAATTAAAATTAGCCTCCGTAGAATTGTATTTAAAAAATTTTAAAACAAAGGGGGTGGTCCTTGAATTGTGACACAATTTGCAATAAGTCCAGTATTTGATTTCAATACGATGTCAATACTTATGCAAATAACAATGACCAGAAAGCAAATGAAAGCAAACAACACAAACAGACACAGTCAAGAATGAAGACTATTTTGTTTAGCAAGACATTCCAGTTTTTTCCTACTAGTGCATCATTGTATAAGGAGACTTTTTGAATTGTTATTTTAGAGTAAATGAATCATTTGATGTTATGCATATGCAAAGGGAATTAATTTTCACCAACAGGCTTTAGGAAAACTATCGCGGTCTACTTGTTATTAAAAGTAACACAATGACTGGGAATCTTCCGGAGGAAATCTTCAATGTACAGTGGAAAGAGCATCGCCTTTTAAGTTCTTTTGTATAAACTTCCCCACCATGGAGAGGAGGGTGGGTGAAACTTCAACGAATTTCATTGACTCTAAATTCACTTTCAATGGCGGTTCAATCTAATTGTATCAAAACATTCCTTAGCCCCGTAAAGTTAATACCATTGTCTGAGTACATCATGGAAATTCGTCCTCCTCTGGCAATAAACCTGCGCATCAACACTCTAAACAATATCCAGGTGATTTGCAACGTCACTTATTTTACAATAGGGTTAAACTCCTGTCTGAAAATTTGGCTATTTCCTGTGAAAAACTTGGTGTAAAATATAGTAAGTGTCATAAAAATCATAAACTGTTAAAGGGTAAGAATTTCGGTGTTTGTCTTCCATTTGTATTTCTATAATAATTTAGAAAGTTATTTCTACTCAGGATTTCATATAACGGAAATCCAAAAAAGTCTATCAGTTGTTTTAAATAGATAGCTCCAGGTAAGGGCGACTAATACCAACCCCCCCCCCCCCCCGAAAACTGTCGATTGATTCTTTACATAAAATGTAAGGAATGATATGTCATCAATGTACTCAAGGTCCTTCATCTGGCAAAAACTTGAACATCATTCCACATTTTTGGTACTTTTAGCGTTATATCTAGTTGAATAATATTATATACAAATTAATTAATAAAAAATTTAAATAATATTAAACAATTCCCTAGGGAGTGTGCATCCCTGCACGCAAATCTCAAAAGTCATTTATGATGCCCTAACACCTTTCTTCCTTCATTTAACAACTGGAAGATAGATAATAACTTATTATTGAGCGTCTCTTTTCACATTATCTTTATTATCACCAAGATAACTGATTCCTGCATATTTTGTATAAATTTCACATTTATAATTTCATTATGTATTTTTACAACTCTAAGTGTACTATAAATTATTTATGTAATAGATGTATTATAATTATTTCTTTGTTATATAGTGATCAATATGTAGAAATGGAAATAACGCGAAAGAAAATACATAATGAAGTGGAAATGCTAATGGAAACTGAAATTGTAAACCACAAAGAATTCGTTACTAATAGGTTTGCTAGTTTTTCATGCATAAAGAACCCTCCAGTGCAACAACAGGTGAATCCTTCTCAAGGACAGCAATTTTTTTCTCAATGCAAAAGAGAATCAAATGATGGAAGTATAAAAAGAACATGCAAACCATCCATTAAAAGAAATTTTTCATGCAGACAAATCCATAAATATGAGTAAGAATTTTACTGTCATTTGAAATTCATTTTAAAAATCATTAATATTGTGCAGTTGTGAATAATTATTTTTAGTTTCAAGCAGTTCTTGAACATGTCCTTTTGATTGAATTCCACATTTTTAGTTAAGATTAAAAAGTTTTGAATTGTTTAAGTTTTAAATATTAAAGCACTTAATGAAAGTTTTTACTAAAATTTGTGAATTAAATTGAGAGCTCTCCAGTTTAAAATGCATTCTTTTGCTTAACTAATAACACTAATCGATTAAAACCAAACAGCATTATTGTCTCAATAATTATTAATAGATCATGTTTTATTTGAAATTTTGGGATGTGTATGTACAAAATTACACAAAAGTACATATATATTTTATCAGTTGGAATAAACCTATCCTATTTGGATAAGTGTCTGTAATAAGCAAATTATTATTTTTATTATTATAAAGTCTAGTAATTATTTTGAAATGAAACCATTAATAAACCCTACTAAGCCATACAAAAAATAGGAGTTTTTGCCAATGGTTATAGTATTATATCTGTTAAATATTTTTTATGTTTATTATTTTTAGGAATGAATACAAAGATACAGACAATAAGAAGGATGAAGGAGGTGTGAAAATTACTAGAAATGATAAGTTATGTGCTCACATCGAGCCCACTCTAAATTTTCAACAATTCCCGATTTCAAAAAAATCAACAAGACTCACCATTGCCAAAACGATGCGAAGAAAATAGGATTCAAGTAGCCAATCGTCCAGGAATAGATAATCTCGTATTTTCGCCTCATATTTCAGTTTCTATCCATCCACGCACTCATTCTCCAACTCCTTGTGAATGCAGGTATGTGTTAATGGATGTTAATGTTAAGCTGAAATAAATTACTTGTGCTTTTTATTGATATTTTCAGCCAAGTATTTAAACACTTGTTGATTGAGCGTTAGATAGTTGAAATACTAATCTTTCTTAAATTAATTATTTAGTTATTTATTATTAATAATTATTGAAATCTATCAATATTTAATGATGTAACTGATGTATAATATTGGATAAAACTATTTCTTAATGTTTTTAAAATAATATGCTAAATTATTTTTACTATTTATTACTATTTATTTTAAATTATTTATAATCTTTAAGTCATTAAATTTCTTGTTAATTTCTATTTAATTAAATGTGAGCTATACGATATTTGCACAGAAAAAATGAGTGATCGTTTATTAGTAATCTAAAATCTATATACTCATGTGCTTGCGATGGTTATTGAGAGCCACGGCATTATTTCTTTCTAAACTTGTGCTACGGTGTGATTTTACAAGTCATTGAAGGCAATTACAATAAACATTACCCATTACCATTAAACACAAATTGCATGCCAAATTTGAGTATTCTAAGAATATCATTGAATACATCTTTGAACTTATGAATCATAAATGTAAATGTGAGCATGCAATGAAAACAAAAATTTTGTAATTTTACAATGTAATACATATATTATAAGTGAATTAATTCTGAATATGGTTTATGAGTTCACAAGAATAATTTTAATTTGTTATTTATTAATTAGCCGTGAATGTATCGAAATCGGCGATGTTCCGGATAGCAAAGTTGGCAACATATATAGCGAAGATGAAGGCAACAATAAGAATGCGAATGCGGTTTCCACTGATGTTTTTATAACGGATTGCAAGTATGAATTTCCAATATTTAATTTTTTGTTGTTATAGTTTATTACTAGTTCTTGTTTAAAAATCATCTCCAATTATTTTATTTTTAACCTTCTAAAGGTAAGAATGCGAAATTCCATTAATATACTATTATCGTGCCTAGTTTTCTCATATTTGATCAAACAATTATTCTTAACTTTCATTGCAGAGTATGTAGCAATTTGTTTTAAAATGTGTTTCGTTTTAGCATGAATATTTGTATATTGTGTGTGGAAACATTATTAATTTCTTAATATTATCATGCAGAAGTATACAATAGTAATTTTTCTAAACATGTTTGCTTAATTTATAGACTTACAAGTTCCTCTTCAGGGAATGAAGGCAATGCTTTATGCAGTTTTATTTCTTGGAATGATGCTAGAAATTACTGAAGTACTTGTTGTTTCTTTTTCCTGGACTGACCATCGTGGAATTTCTTTAATATGCGTCATTCAGTTTGTTGTTTTTAGTTTTGCATTACTTATAACATTTATCACCCGTATATCAAAATAAAGTTTCATAAAGGAAACTAATATTTTTGTAGAATTCTTAATATTGATATTTTTATATTTTGATTATAAGGATATTCATGTTATACTGTAGTTGTCATTTGTATATGAACATGACTGTGCAGTTTCCATTGAAATAAATTTGATTTTTTTAAATTGAAACCTCATATTTTTTATGTATTTTTAAGACACTTACGCATAAACACATTAATCATATTTTTTTTTTCTTAAAGATTTCAAAATTATTTCTAGAAATTGTATTCATGCATTGAGCACATAAGAACAGATAAAGAAATAATTATTTAGACATTTATATAAATCCCTTTCATTAAATAAAAATAAATACATTTAAACATACATTGAATATTTGGATTGAAATTCGTATTAGAGATTATACATTCTAAATAAATTTTTTCTGAAATAAAAAAAGAGAATCACTGAATAGTTACGTAACCTTGCATAATTTTATAAATACGATGCAGAAGAAAATTACAGGAATAAAGAAATCCATAAGAACAAAACAACTCTACTAGAATATAATAAAACTTACAATGATTAGATTTTTATGAAGTAAAATAAATTTGCAATGAATGACGCCTAATTTTTTGCTAAGGAAATGTTGGATTCTTTTTATTAAGTTCATCGGTTGTGAAACTGTTTCTTTATTACTCTGATACATATTTAAGAAATTATAAATCTGAGATATTAAAGTAAAGAGCATGCAAAACCATCCAATTCCTTAAAATTGGATGCTTATTTACATAAATATATCCAGTATTTGACTGAGTAATGTACCTCTTGTAAATTGATGTCAACGAATTCATAGCTTCAAAATCTGTTTTTCAAAATTATATGAAGCCATTATTTCTTATTGCTATATGGAGTAGAAAGACTGTAATCACAAATAGTTGACTATACTGTTATCTTTTCTAGATGACACATTTACATATCATATTTTGAATGTTTCACAGAAATTCCTATTTTGCTTACGGAGCTTCAATGAAAATCAAATCATAGCTAGCAGTTAAAATCTTTCTGTAATTTCTAATCATATTTCCTTTGTGCTTTGAAACAGCAATATATGTATAAGAAACATACCTTTTATTTTAGATTCATTTTTTACCTGCAATTTTTAGTGTTTATATGAAATGGTAAGAACAGATTTTTTATTAATAGTTATGATGAAACCACTGCTTAGAAATAGTTCCAGTTTCCATTGTCTGGTTTATTGTCGGAAGCTGTGCTTGGAGATAGGTGTTTCTAAAGGAATAAAGCCTTTAAAGTAATTTAATCTAAACTACAGTTGGAAAAAAACAAGCAGAAAGAAATAAGTTATTTTAGTTTTTATTTTAATAAAAAAGTAGGAAGCCATAGTCATAATTTTTATTAGAAGCGAAATTTAAATAAATATTTTTTTTTAAACATTGCAGTTTATTTATGAGCCGTAATTTATACTTAAAATTACACAGTGAATTAACATAAAGAATCGAATTAAGCAATAATTGAAAGAGTAATGATTTTTGACACCTTTTTTTCATGAGATTACAAATTTAAATTAAATGAGGATCATGTGATAAGAAAAATTGAATAAATACAAAATAAGATATTCATTGTACAGAAAATTTTAATTTGAATGACTCTTTGCAAATATTTTATTTAATACAAAACTATACAAATTGTAATGCACGTATATGTATTTCAATTTTTGTATAAGCATGGCAACAATTACACTTAAAATGGGCTATTACTTTCTTCATAAAAATAAACGCTTACTCATACTTTAAGAATACTTAACTATCAATAATGTTTCGTTTTTTTTCACACTTAAGCTGAATTTTGAAGAGTCTTTATGAAGTAAGCAACGGATTATGAATCTATATAAGTAAACTGAGTGGTAATTATGTTTCAATTACTTAAAGTATAAATTTCTGTTAAGCTTCTTTGCCTATATAAAAGCGGCATAAATGGATTACAATTTATGATGAATTTATTTAACAATAAAAACTTTAATAAAAATCATTATTTTGCATAATAATTTTATAAGGATTCATAAAAGAATTTTATATATCCGCAAAAATATGAGTCAACATAATTATATGAATAACATAT